>JARHVA010001866.1:2580000-2705000 GCA_037957365.1 Torreya grandis | reverse complement strand
TTATGTTTTTAAACATGACCAAACATTAATATAAAATCAATAATTGGACCTTTTATTTTCCCTTTTAAAACTTGAGAACCCTTTTGGATTAACTAGGTTTTATTAAGGTTTAAATATCTTGGTGTTTACAAGCACAAACAAACTTTTAAAGGTGGAAACCTTAGTCTAAACCTTTATACATATCATGCCTTAACATAAATCTCATGCAATTTTATAGATCCAATGCCTCATGTTCAATCAAATATTTTGATTCAATGGCATGAACCAATGCTGACACTAAAAAGGAGACCAACTATCAAGAACTTGAATTATGATCTGATGGTCCTCACTCCCTGGAGGGTTTTGATCTATTTGTGTGCATCGACCTCAAACACCCAAAAATTCTCAAGATCTTGATGCATGTCACTTAGTCATTAGATCAAATTAATTCCATTATCTTAAATTTGACAAGCTTGCTCCCATCATTTGATGTGCATGAGGATGTAGTTGACGTTACTGAGCTTGCCAAATTTAACGTAGATAAAATTTTAAAGCCTAAGAAAAAGGGGCATTTATAAATACCCTTTAAAAGGAATTCCTAACATTTTTACATAGAAATACTAAGCATAAAAGGATTTAACCTAAGTTAATTTGTGTTTCTTAACATAAAAGGACCTTAGGAGCATTTTTTTAAGTCTGAGTTTATATAGACATGGAATTGATTAAAAGGTGTGCATCTCACTGGATCCAATGATGATCACTCACCCACTAGATTTGATCTAATGATGCATTAATCTTGAATAATTTTCAAAAGGCTTTGTGAGCTTGACATGTGGCATACCCATGGCCAAGGTAACTGATAAAAGAAAATAGAGCCCCATGAGGAGGATGTGTGGTGGCTTGCCATTTGAAGGAAGAAAATATGATGGGACCTATTTAATAAATGTACTTGATTAAATGACTTGGACCTTATAAAAATAAATGGTGATCACTCACTCACTAGATTTGATCTAATGGTGTGATGAGACTGAAGACTTTTCAAAGGCCCCACAAACTTGGCACTTGGCTAATGCATAGTTATGATAGTAACTAGCAAGGGCAGGTAGCAAGGGATCATCCCATCCATTAGGAGGATGTAGCTAGTTTGGTGTTGGAACAATCAACAATGACTGTGGCTAGAATCTAAGGAATTAAGAAAAGGATCCTTAACTTGGAGAAGGAAAATCAAGATTTGGAGGCTCAATTCCTACTCTAAATTCTTAAGGACATTATAGGTGTTGAATACATATTTATTGGATACATTTGAAAATTTAAAGAGCATCAATCTTAGATTAAGTTATTTAAACCATCAAGTTAAGATGACATAATCCTTAATCACCCAATGGTAGGATTCTCAAACTCAGATGACAAAAATCATCAAGGTGCATAGGACAAAGCACACCCTGGACTTCAAGATCATCAAGCTTAGACATTTAGATATCCTCATGGTAGTTTTGATGGATAAGCAAGAATATTTGATCACTTAGTGCAGAAATGTTGATAACTTCATCAAGGAAGACAAGGACCTAGTAATTAGAATGGAAAAACTTTTAGTGAGATTATTAGATAACCCTTCTCAAACCACTGCTATGGACCTGATCAATGTTGGAGAACTCAAGCAGATAATTGGTGTCCACATCTAGGGCATTAAGGATAATAAAAGCCATTCTATAAAGGATAGTAAAAATATCCTTGGCAACATCCATACTTTAGGGAAGTAAATCATGGATGCATAATGTATCAAGGAACTTATGGCTAAGGATGACAAGGAATTTGACACATTGGCAAATCAAGAGGAGGATTGTCTAATGAAGCCTAAAATGGATTTTGAGCTAATTAAAGAGTAATACACCAAGGTGAAGGAATTCCTTAGATAGGGTTAATCAAGGGGCCCACTACCAATGTAATTTATAAAATAATAACCCTTTGTAACAAATATATGCTAGCCTATTAGCATATATGGTAGCCTCTTGTTAATTTTGATGTAGTAGGTCATATACATTGTAATCTTTGTATTAAGGATAGTTGTCCTTATCCTTCATGTAGATATTTTGAGAAATTTAAGAAGTTAACCACCTATGTTTCTTATAAATAGGCAAGGATTACCATTTTTTATAGGGAGAGATTTTGAAAAATTTTACACCAAGAACATTTAAGATAACTAACGAATTATAAAAAGATTGTCTTTATAGTTTTTAAAATGTCAATGTTCTCTCTCAGTTGCATGTTTTTGTCTTAAGTTTGAGGGATTATTGATATTTTGAGTCACTTTCTCTATCATAAGGCAGTTGATTTGTGCTAATTTCTAGATTAACTGTAAAAATCTCAAGTATACTTCATTTTATTTTTCTCTACATTTAGATGTGCTTAGGTTATTCAGACCACATTAGAAAACATTTAAAGTAAAATTTGTTCTTACTTATGGTTTTTATATTTCCTCTAAATTTTTCCTAATTTATGATGTAATTTGAGTTCATTCTATTTTATATCATAAATTGGTTCATGTGTGCTCAAGGTAATTAGAATTTTGTCATAATATTTGAGATGATAATTTGTAATCATGTTTCCTTTATACCTTACCATTCTCTTTTCTTATTTTTTATAAAGACTCAATTTAGTTTAAAGATCATTGTTAATATTCATTTAGATTAGTATAAAAATCATTAAATTCACAAAGATACAAATATTCAAACCCTAGTGGCTCCCAACCACTAAACTAAACAAATATTGTGGATAGTTCCCATAATCTACTTCTATTCCACCATAGACATCACCAAATTATCACAAACTGCAACTCATGCCTTCTATTTTTCAAATCCTAAAATGAGAAGTGTTCATCAACACTAAAGAGTACCTATGGTACATTTTGAATCATCAATAGGAAATATCAACTGGTGCTAGAAGGAGGGAACAAATATTTAAAGATCTTTGCTAGTTTTAGTGTATTTGGTCAAAGATCACTCTATATTTTACATGTTTATGTTTCTTTTTAGCATAAATCATGTAAATATTGGTGACCTCCATGGTTTTATACTAGTCTTTAGGTTTAATTAGATAAAGAGTGATAATTTTGGAATACATATGCCTAATTATAGTAAATATGGCTTATAGTGTTAAGAATTCATTAGTATTTGAAATTTAAATGGCTTATTTTAGTTAAAAATTATAATTCTTTGTCAATAATAAGTTTATTTGAGTCATCAATTGTAATTAATGGTAAACTTTGCATAATTCAACACATCTTTGAGATTGTTTAGTTAAAGATTGATGTTCTTTATCCTCTTACGATTAAATCCTTACAAGGTAAGCTTACTATACAGGTTGATTGTTTATTATCTGCGAAGATATAACTTTATTCATCATATTTCAAACATGATCCTTAATCCTCAAGCTAGAATTGCCTAGGATCAGGACTAGATCATATTCAAAGACTAGAGAACCCTTGCTCAAGTTAGAAATTCATAGAATGACCAAGAAAGATAGAGGAAGGTGTAGGAGTTCTAAATTTCTACCATATTCACCCTTGCAAGGGATTCTTATGTTTGATCTTCATCCAAATATGGCATGGATTGGAAGTTACCTCATCAATATACCATGTGTGGTTCATGACTTACCATGTAATCTTGAAAACTATTTGCCAATATTTAGTCCAACTAGTATTGTAATTGTAGAGGAACATGTTAAATCTTTCAAAGCTTCTTTAAGATTGTTAAATGTTATTCATGAAGATGTAGTATGTAGGTTGTTCCCATTTACATTCAAAGATGTTGCATATGAATGGTTCCTTAATTTTTTTAACAATTTTATTATCTCATGGATTAAATTTGACACTATCTTTATTCATCAATTTGGAAAGAACATAAGCCCTTGTGTCATATATCATAAATTCACAACTATTGAGAGAGATACAAGTGAATCTATTAGGTCCTTTAATTCTAGGTTCTAAAAGATGTTTATTCAAACCATGGATCAATATAAACCTAATAAATCTTTAGCTCTAGATGTTTAAAAAGATGTTGTTGACCCCATGACTTTTGTATTTCTTAAAAGAGCTATCCCAATTATCATCTCATTATCTCCATCTTATTCTAAAGTAGTGGTTATTAATGACCAAATGTAGCCCCAAGGATAAATGGTTTATTCTATCCCAAATATTAATACTCAAATACCTAAATTAAACCTTTTCCCAAATAATTACCAAAATACTCCAGCATTAAACTAGTTCCCTACTTTGAATGTATTACCTACCATCCATGCTACCCCAAATTAGAACCTAGGTTTCTTGAGCCATCAAGATACCAGTGGATCTCATATCAATGATCAAAATCATTTATTGCATATTAATGGGATTAAGAATAGCCAAAGTAAAAATTTTAAGACTTTATATAATGAGAATTAATCTATAATAACAATGGTCTAGAAGCTTAGTATAAACTTTTTATGATTATAAAATCAAGTTGGTAATGTTAATGACAACCCTAGAAGGAACTTCACTTTCCAAATTTTTTAACAAGCCTAGAAATAGATTTTTGAATGATAGTTTCTACAATAATAAAGATAATGAGCCTTCGTCTAGCAAAAGGACTATGGACATCAATCTTATTGATATTGCCTTACTAGACTGCTATAGGGTGCATGCTACCTCCAAGTATGGTGAGATTGACTGCATTGAATTTTTCAAAGCCTTTAAAGATTCCCAAGATGAACTTGACACATTTGAAGTGGTTTCAAACAAAGATGTTGCTATAGGTCTTTCTGAATCTCAATCTTTTGACCAAGTGCACATGGTAAAAACTTTTCAATTCTATTTTCAAGAAAATAATGAGCCTAAGAATATCCATGAAGATATTCAATAATTTCAATAGTTCTTGAAGACATATCCTCTGAGAAATAGGGAGTAAAACAACCATTAACTACATGTACTCCTCTTAACAACTATGGGACCCATATAGACACTACATCAAGGAATGGTCTTGAACCACCTTAGGGAAGTTCTTCTAAACCTACTAAAAAATCTTTAAACAAGTTTGGTTACAACATTGTAGAGGATATGAAAGAGATGAAATCCAACATCACTCTGAATGAGCTAACTCAACTTACATAACAAAGAGATTTAAACTTGGAATCATTATCTAAGAAACATGGGAAGCCCCCTAAAAGTGATAGTGCTAATGTAATGATGAAATTAACTAAAGAAGACTCTCAACACTTTTTACTTATAGTTAGGATATTTGGGAAGAATCTCCATAATTGTCTTTTAGATTCCAGAGCCTCAACCAATATCATGCTTTCTAGGATATTGAACAACTTGGGTTAACACCAATCAAGTATAATAGGGTGGTTACTCAATTGGATAAATCTAGATTCAAGTTCATTTGGTAACTATTAAATGTGCATATGCAATTGGCTAGTGAACCAAGGGTTCAACAATTTATTGACATAAAACTGGTGGATATTTTTAATGCTTATAGATTACTCTTGAGTAGAGAATGGAGTAAGGCCTCAATTGGTTACATGTCTACTGATTGCTCACACTTTGGGATACCTTGGAAAGGTCTGCCAAATTATATAAGAGTATAAAGGGAACCCAGAATAAAACACATGATAACAAAATACAATGCTATCAATGAAAGGGTAAACTTCTTAGATTCTACTCTCAGAGTTTTCACTTTAGAAACTATAAAGGAACTTGGTTCGAAAATCTCTCCTCTAATTCCTAGCTTGTGGAAGTTATATGTTAATGGTGCCAAATGTAAATCATGATCAAGGGTTGGTATTGTATTGATAGACCCTATAGAAAAACAATACCATGCATCTTATAGGTTATAATTCCCCTATACCAATACTTTATCTAAGTATGAAAATCTCATCCTATGATTATAGCTGACCATCAAGCACAAGGTCAAGAAACTCCTTCTTTATGGATATTTTGAGCTTGCAAAAAATCAAGGATCAAGTACCAGTGTAATCTATCTTACTTTAGGAGGTACAAATTTAGAGTTTGGGACTTGGTGGAATTTTTCAATGCCTTCAATATCTTGTATATCTTTAGGGAAGAAAAAAAAGTTGCTGATGAGCTTGCCTCTACTATAACTAATAACATGCCTAATCATGATTCTTATAACCTCAGTATTGAGCTTGTATCATGTCCCTCAGTCCCTAACGATATGAATCACTTCCAAATTTTTAATGATGATCAACAAATTATGGATTTCTTGACTAATTTAGGAGCCTTTGAAGCTCACATTATTGATGAAGCTAATGAAACTTTTCTTGAGAAGGAACTTAATGGTAAAATCATCCAACTAAGTGACAATAAGATACCTAAATAAATGATCTCATTAGAAAGACTATTTAATCTTGACAAGATTTTTGAAGCACCTAAGAAAACTAAGGTAAATAGTAAAGACTATCATGTAACAAACCTTGGCCCACATAATCAACCTCAAATGGTGAATATAGGGAAGGATTGCACTGAAATGGAAAATAGAAAAGCTAAAGAGCTACTTACAAAATACAAAGATGTAATTACTTGGTCTTATGAAGATCTAAAAATATTTGACCCAAGGGTTATTACTCATATTATACCTCTCCAAGAGGGTTGCAAACCCTTTAGATAGAAGTAAAAACTAGTTAAACCCATTTTATAACCCATGATATTTAAGGAGGTCAAGAAAATATTAGATGTAAGGATCATGTTTCCTATTTGGCATTCCACTTAGGTTACAAACCTAGTCCCAGTTATTAAAAAGAATGGGGAAATAAGATTATGCATAGATTTTAGAAATTTGAATACAACATCTAAAAAATATAATTACCCCTTGCCTTCTTTGGACCAAGTTATCCAAACTATTTCAATATCTATCATGATGTCTTTTATGGATGGATTTTTTGGATATAACCAAGTGCTTGTTGCTCTAGAAGACAAGATGAAAATAGATTTTACTACTAAATGGGGATCATAGGCTTACAAAAGAATGAATTTTGGATTAACTAATGTAAGGGAAACATTTTAGAGGTTTATGTACCATGCTTTCCAAGGTCTAGTGGCCAAATACATCATCATATATATAGATTATCTCACAATATTCTCTAATAATAGAGAATAACATTTCAAGCATTTAAGACAAGTATTTGATAGATGTAGGAAGTATGGTGTATCTCTTAACCCTAAGAAAATCATATTCTATGTCACTAAAGGAAAATTATTGGGGCATTTCATTACCAAAGATGGGATCTTGATATATCTTGATAGAGTGGAGGATATTTATAAAATTGCGCTGCTTAGCAGTCGATAAAAACTAAAGTCATTATTTGGAAATATTAACTTCATGAGGAAGTTTATTTTAGGTTTTGTTGAGATTGTCAAGCCTTTGAATGATATGATTAAGAAATATGATAAAATTTATTATAATGAAGAATCCAAGAAAGCATTTTCTGACAATAAAAGAACAATCAATCAAGTCACAATCTTGATAAGTCTTGACTTTTTAATGGATTTTTTCTTATATTTATTTGCTTTTGACCATACCATGGCTATTGTCTTAACTCAAAAGGTTGATGGGAATGACCACGCTATATCCTTAATGATCAATAACTTTAAAAATGTAGAGGTGAACTATTCCATCATTGATAAGTAAGCCTATGCCTTGGTAAAGGTAGTAGAAATGTTTAGACATTACCTGCTTAGAAATAAGGTGCATGCCATTTTACCTGAACGAACCATAAAGCTTATGTTGAGTCAGAATGAGCTTGGGAAAATAAGAGGTAAGTGGATGGAAATATTATAAGATATGATATAGAGATGAAAATTACCAAATTACTAAAATGTCAAGGCCTGGTTTAGATGATTACCAATATTGACCCCAAGCTCCATGTCATGTAAGTGGATCAACAAAACTTCCAACTCAATGAATGGTATGACTTTTTAATGCATCTTATTATTAAATTAATTTGTCCCCTAAGACTCACTAAAGGATAAAATAGATATTTAAGGCTCAAAGCATCCCATTACCTTATTAAATATGGAGTCCTTTATAGGAAAAACTTTGAAGGGATCTACTTAAAATGTGTGTCAAAAGAAGAGGCCTCTCAAATCATGTCTACTTTATATTAAAATTTGGTTAGTTTACATCCTTTAAGGAGAACCAAAACACAAAATATTCTTAGGGCTGAATTATGAGCCCACCCTTTTCAAAGATGCACACAAACATGTGAGGGAGTGTCATTCATGCTAGGTCTTCAACACAAAATAGCTAAAGGCAGCCATGCCTTTACAGCATGTGATGGTGGATAAGACTTTTGCATAATGTGGATTAGACTTCATAGGAGTTATCAAGGATAATTATTTTAAAGGTCACAAATATGTCTTGACTACTATGGACTATTGCACTAGGTGGACTGAAGCAGTAGCCACTAAGTAATGCAAAACAAAAGAAGTGATTAATTTCCTATAGGAAAATATTTTCACTAGATTTAGAGCCCAAGTTTCCTTAGTTCATGATAATGGATCTACTTTCATATCCATTAAAATGATAGAATGGGCTTATGACCAAGTCATTTCCCTCAAGTTTTATTCCAATCAATATCCTTAAGGAAATGGTGTTTCTGAATCCATAAACAAGAATCTAATGAAATCCATCAAAATTTTTACTGAAGATAAACCCATAATATGGCTTAAACTCCTTTAGTTTTCATTATGGGTAGACAGAATCAGGATCAAACAAGCCCTTAACACTTCACCATTTTTGTTAGTATATGATAAAGAGCATATCTTTTCCATCACCTTAAAGTTTCCTATGTTCAAATTCATGTAAGAATACATGAAGGACAACCATGAACTTACTAATTCTAGGCTATTAGACATCATTCAAATGGAAGATGCTAGGGAAAAGGAATTTTTAGACTTTATCAAGTACCAATCAACCATGAAAATATGGTTTGATAAAATTTCCAAACTAAAGTTGTTTAGGTAGGGAGATTTAGTCCTCTTCTAAGACAAGGCATCAGATCCTACAGGCAAAGGCAACAACACTTTCAGGTTAAAGGATCTTCAAGGAAAAGAGTTTACTTTGCCCACCAATGGGTAGTACCTCAAGCATTACTTTTTTATTACCCCTCTAGGGGTCTTCATGAAATAAATTTGTAATATTTTTAAGTTTAGAGTGGGTAGGCTAGTTATTTTCATTTCTTGCTTTTTTTTCTTATAGGGCTTGTATATATTTGTTTGCTTATGCTTATTGATTTTTGTTGTTTGTTTATTTTTCATCTTTTTTACTTGGTGGTATTCCTCTGTTATAATAAATTGTTGTAGATTATCTTTGTTTAGAATTGCTCAAAAGGTTTAAGTATGAATCTTACAAAGGTGAACATGAGGTGTCAATAAAGCATCATGATGCAACCAAAGGTATTAGCACAAATAGGTATAAGAGCTAAATATTCCATAAAGATTCAAACCTTATTCTAAATTAGAGCTTAGTTTTAATAAGAATCATTTGTGTATAATGTGAATTCAGTTTGTTAATTCACATTCATGTTTATACTTAAAACACATCCTTGTCTAGGATTAAAGTTTTAACTAAAGGAGAGTATCCTAAGGCTAGGAAATTTGATCAAATCCTTAAACCTAGCTATCTTCATTCCCAACCTTTGTTTAGAAAAAGAGAAAGACTTAATTCTAAATCAAAAGATGCAAAGTCAGAGGTGATTCAGGAAATCTCCACTAGGGATATGGATGCTTGGCTAGTAGTGGAACAAGGCCATGAGTGGAGACAAAGTTATCTCTATCAGGGGATATAGATGCTTGGCTAGTAGTAGAGCAATGCCCAAGCTTTCCCTAAATTAAGAGTAGTTATTCCTAAGATAATATTTAAATATGCTCAAAATAAAATGCAATGGCTAAAAGGATATGAACTTAGATATTATTTTCTAAAGTCTCATGACAAATAGTAAGTAGAATCAAATCACACATTGCATGTTTTTTTTTTAATATCTAGGTTCAAATTTTACACATAAGTGTTTTATTTCAATTGACAATTGACATAGGAGATTGTATATGTCAAAATGGGATTAAAAAAACTTATTTATAGGTATAAACTAGAGCCCTGGGTTACAACATATTGCTATGTTTCCCCTACGAGTCACCATTTGTTGAGAACAAGATACCCCACCCACCCCATTTTTTTTGCTTTTGTTGAAAGGGGACCCTTGTGAATGTTTCATAACATCTATGTTTTGAATTGAATGTGAAAGGGTCATTCTCTCTTGAAATTTGAAGGTAATTCAATTTCAAGAAAAAACATGAGCTTCAGTATATCTAGTTGTGAATATGTTTTATGGACCAATGTTGCTAATGATTGTCTTTGAGGTGATTAGTTTTAGGTTCTATAGAGAAATCTAGGGTTACTAAGTAGTAAACCCTAGGGATTTGAATTCAAATTTCCATAAGAAAAGTTTGGTGGGAAATTATATTTCCTTTTGATTATAGAAATCCTAAGTCTAACTTTATATTAATCTTTGATTGTGTTTTTAAACATGACCAAAAATTAATGTAAAATCAAGACTTGGACCTTTTATTTTCCCCTTTAAAAATCAAGAGCCCTTTTGGATTAATTAGGTTTTATTAAGGTTTAAATATCTTGGTGTTTGTAAGCACAAATAAACTTTTAAAGGTTGAAACCTTAGTATAAAACTTTATACATATCATGGCTTAACTTAAATCTCATGCACTTTTGTAGATCCAATGCCTCACATTCAATCAAATACTTTAATCCAATGATGTGAACCAAAGTCAACACTGAAAGGGAGACCAATAACTATCAAGTACTTAGATTATGATTTGGTGGTCCTTGCTTCTTCAAGGGATTTGATCTGATGGCATGCATCAACCTTAAATCCCTAAGAATTCCTAATATCTTGTTGTGTGTCATTCATTCATTTAATTGGAGTAGTTATATTATCTTAAATTTGATAATCTCACTCTCATCATTTGACATCTATGAGGACATAGTTGATGTTATTGAGCTAGCCAAATTTAACCTAAGTTAATTTATGTTTCTTAACATAAAATGACCTTAGGAGCATCATTTTAAGTCTAAGTTTATATAGTCATGGAACTAATTAAAAGGTGTGCATCTCACAGGATCAAATGATGATCACTCACTGACTAGATTTTATCTAACAATGTGTTGAGCCTGAAGACATTTCAAAAGGATTCATAAGCTCAATTCATGGCCTACTCATGGCCAAGGTAATTTATAAAGGAACATAGAGCCCTATGAGGAAGATGTGTGGTGGCTATCCATTTGAAGGAAATAAATATAATGGGACCCATTTAATAAAGGTGCTCGATTAAATGACTTGGACCTTATAAAAATTAAAAGGGATTGCTCACTTGTTGGATTTAATCCAATGGTGTGAGGAGCTCAAAGACATTTAAAAGGACCCATGAACTTGACATTTGGTTAATGCATGGCCAGGATAACAACTAGTAAGGGTAGGCAATAGAGGAACATCCCATCCATAAAGAGGATGTAGTTAGTTTGGTGTTGGTACAATTATCAATGACTTTGGCTAGAATCCACATAATGATTTAAAGGTTCCTTAACATGGAGAAGGATAAGTAGGATTTGGAGGATCAAGTCTTACTCTCAATTCTTGAGGATATATTATAGGTGCTAAACAAATATTTGCTAGATATTTTTGATAATTTAAAGAGAGTCAAGTTTAGATTAAGTACTTTAAACCATCAAGCTGAGATGACATAAGCCTTAATCACCCAATGGTAGGATTCTTAAGCTAAGATGATAGAACTCATCAAGGTGCATAGGGCAAAGTAGGCCCTAAACTTCAAGATCATCAAGATTAGACATTTAGATATCCTCATGGCAATTTTGATGGATAAGCAAGAAGATTTGATCACCTTGTGTAGTAATGTCGCTAAATTCATCAAGGAAGAAAAGGACTTGGTAATCAGAATGGAGAAAATTTTAGGGATCTTGTTAGACAACCCTTCTCAACCACTACTATGGACCTGATTAATGATGGAAAGTTCAAGCAGAGAGTTGGTGTCCAAATTTAGGGCATTAAGGACAATCAAGACCATTCTATCAAGGATAATTAGAAGATCCTTGACACCATCCTTAATATAGGGAAGAAAATCATAGAACCACAATGTATCAAGGAACTCATGGCTAAGGCTGACAAGGAATTTGAAACATTCTCAAATGAAGAGGAGGATTGTCTAATGAATCTTGCAGTGTATTTTGAGCCAATTAAAAAGAAGTACACCAAGGTGAAGGACTTCCTCAGATAGGGATAATCAAAGGGCCCACTACTAATGTAATTTGTAAAAGAATATCCCTTTGTAATAAATATATGCTATCCTATTATCATATATGGTAGCCTTTTATCAAATTTGACATAGTAGGTCATATACATTACAATCTTTTTATCAAGGATAGTTGTCTTTATCTGCATGTGGATATTTTGAGAAAGTTAACCAGTGAACTACCTATGTTTCCTATAAATAGACAAATATTACCATTTTTTAGAGGGAGAGCTTTTGAGAAATTATAAACCAATAACATTTAAGATAACTAAGGAATTATAAAAAGATTGTCTTTATAGTTTGTTAAATGTCAATGGTTTCTCTCAATTGCATGTTGTCATCTTAAGTTTGAGGGATTGTCGGTAATTTGAGTCATATTATCTATCATAGGGCTATTTATTTTAGATAAATTCTAGATTAACTATAAAGATCTCAAGTATACTTTATTTTATTTTTCTTTGCATTTGGATGTGCTTAGGCTATTCAGACCATAGTAGCAAAAATTTAAAGTAAACTTGGTTCTTACTTATGATTTTTATATTTCCTATAAATTTTTCCTAATTTATGATGTAATTTGAGTTCATGTTATTTTATAACATAGATTAGTTCATGTGTGCTCAAAGTAGTTAAAATTTTGTCATAATATTTGAAATGAGAATTTGCAATCATGTTTCCTATCAACCTTACCCTTCTCTTTTCTAATTTTTTATCAAGACTCACTTTAGTTTAAATATAATTATTAATAATCATTTAGATTAGTCTGGAAATCATCAAATTCATAAATATCCAAAGATTCAGACCCTAGTGGCTCCCAACCACTAAACTAAATAAATTATGTAGATAGTTCCCATACTCTGCTTCTATTCCACCATAGACATCACTAAATTGTCACTAACTGTAACTCATGCCTTGGATTTTTTAAATCCTAAAATGAGAAGTGTTCATCAACATTGAAGATCACTTGTGGTACATTTTCAAGCATCAACATAGTAAAGGATTAATAATAAATGAATATAATCATTCCTATATATATTTATATTTAAAATAATAATTTATGCAATAAACTATTGCCTATAATATTTTATTAGATAAATATAAAAATAAAGAGAAGTAAATCACACACACACACACACACACACACACACACACACACACACATGTATTTTATAAATCAAATTTATAATTAAATTATATATGTGTGTGTTACTTATATAAAGATACAATGAGATATAATAATTAAAAAATTAATATATATATATATATATATATATATATATATATATATATATATATATATATATTTATTGTTTTATTCATTTTTTATTTAATAAATTATATATATATATATATATATATATATATATATATAAAATAAATAAATAAATAATACAAATTATAATAATGAGAAGGGGGTGAGTCAACCAAATAGGCCGGCCACCCATCCTTGCTTTAAGGGAGGGGGGACATGGCTACCCCAAACCATTGTTAATGAGGTGTGTGAGAGGGGGAGATCACTATGAATCCATCCCCAACCCCATTCAATAAGTGGGGGTGATGGTTTTGAAACTTGCTACCCACCCCATGGGGAGGGGGGAAGGAGGTGATGGTTACATAGGCAACCACCTAGGGTTTTAAAAAAATAGAAATAAAATAAAATAATTATTATATATATTCAATAAAATGGGGTATACATATACTAAATTATTATTGAATTTAAAATATATACACAAAGAATGGATATTTAAATCTTTAAAAATATGTAAATCTATTATTGAAAAATATATACATGGAAAATTTTAAATGAGATGCATATAGTAAATGAGAGTATTGAAAATTAGTATATGCATTAAAAGTGTGATGGGTTTGAAATTCTTGTGGATCTCCTCTTTCAATATTCTTTTCCAAAGATGTATTTGAAACAAAGAAGAAATGAGAGCAAAAGATTAAAAAATAACTTTTAATTGTGCCCACAAGAAAAATTAGGGTTTCATAAAGTTGTCGTAGATCCTAAGGATGATATTTATAAAATATAATGGTGGTGACTTATTCCATCCCATGATAATAAAAATAAATAAACTTTTAAATTTAGTTTTGATTTAATTATTTAACTCCTTAAGTAAGCTTATTTTGATCATTTTTTATTTTCCCCTTAATTTTTAAAAGGGTGTTATCTAACTCTTTATTGGAAATTTTTAATTTATAAACGAATGTTATGAATTTCATCACATGTGGGTAATATAATGTGGTATTTAATAATTTAAACGTATGGTTTAAAACTTTGTTACTTCGAACTAACTAAATGAGTGTTTTTTGCCTCGTTTAACTTGATTTGAAAATAAATTTTGGAAATATAATTAATTAAATACTTAAAATAGGAAATTATCAAAGCTAAGAGTTAAAACCATTTTCAATATGATATGGAAAATTATAATGATTTTCATATATATATATATATATATATATATATATATATATATATATATATAAACATCTAAAATACCATTATTTTCTTACCTTATTAGATGGCTATTACAAGAGTGAATTTTTAATGACCTTTCTTGTCCCCAAAGTCATTTCAAATTTATCTTTAAATAAATACATAAATTTGATATTTTCAAATTATGAGACTTGGAAGTAATTATTTTTGGATATTAAATATGTAATTTATAATTAGATACATTTTAATCCCATTAGGAGTCATCTTTTACAACTAGTTCTTCGAGACACTTATGGTATTAAAATATCTCCACCTTTTTTCTTATTTTGAAAGTTGATTTAGAATAGACATAAATAAAATTCCTAAAAGGTAAATTTCTCAAAATCAAGAGTTTCAATAAATTTAAAATAGTTTAAAATTAAAAATACAATATTAGAATAAATTTTAGTACAAGGTTTACTATTTTTAGCAAGGTGTTTTTGGAATTTGATTTAAAGAGAAATTTTTTCTTAATTTAGTTTGGAATGCATAGTAAACTAATCATTTTTACTCCAAAGTAAATTATTTAAATGATTTAAAATTGATAATTATATCTTAAATAATAGTTTCTGAGAGTTAGAAAATTTTATTTGTCTTGCCATAAATTAAAACAAAAGTGTTTATGGACCCAGTTTATCCAACATGGAGTTGGTGTATTTTATTGCTCTCCTAAGCTTCTCAGGTCAAGAAACACAATTTAATTATATTATTTATAATCCTTGGTGAATTTTAGTGGATATGATGTATTATATTATGGTAAAAATAAATTATGACTTGAGTTCAATTTTTAGGCCATAAAATCTTTTAATTATTTTGGACCCTAGATGCACCATAATAAGTCAAAATGGGCCATTTTAGTATATGAATTGGAATGTAACATGGGATTAAATATTTACCTTTGTGATAATAATTATAAGTCTAAATTTTAATTAACAATTTTTTGAGACATTCTTTATAACTCTTGGTAGTGCCTAGATAACCTTAAGACAAATAGTGTCCATAAGGTTACCCGCATGGGGTAACTACACCACTTAGTCATGTGACTACTTGACCAAGGTCAAAAATTTTCACTTTGCTATTACACTTATTTAGAAATGTGTGAACTAAAACAATACCTTATTACATGTGTGAAGGGATCAACATAGATATATAGGCAGATAATGAAGTGGGTGTAGGCTTGGGGGACTAACCCTCAGGATTTCCATTTATGTGGGTGTTATCAACTTACTTGAGGATGTTATTGGAGAACATGGTTAGATAAATAAACCTTAAGATGTCCTTCTAGTGTGAATAATTGTCAAATAATTAGGGTTTTCTTGGAACATTTACTTATCATCTAGACCTTAGAGTGCTTACTTTAGTGTGACTCTTATAACATGTTTCCTTATGCAAGAGATTTTGTTGGTTATATCCATGTGGTTTTCTTAGTTTTTTTAGTTATTTTAGGGTAATTTTCATTGATGATTATTTGGATCTAAGTTTTCATCTCCTATCTTAACCTTGGCCACCTTTTAAGACTCACTTGATAGACATAGCTTCTCTAAGTAACATAAGTTAAAGATTACTAAGATATTGACCTAATTGGAATAAGAGAATATAGGTTCATTATCATATTGAACTCTCATTTATATCTTTATGTGAGTGTGCTTGGGTAAGAACATGCATTTTGTAACATTTGTAATTGATATTGAGTTTATGACTAGAATTTATATAATCTCACATATGTGGTGTATTATATACCTTGTTGTCTTAGAGTTTCAACCTAGTCTCAGTGATGATTTCTCATGGAAGAGGTCATGACAAATGAAAGGAAAACTACATCATGCCCTAGTTTTATTGAGTGGATATATAGGCTACCAGTTTATGGTGGGGGCATCAAGTTTAGGTTCGTAGACTAGGTTAAGGTTGTTTTCATTGTCCTTGTTGGGATTGTATGGTAATGTTTATGTTAGTTATTTTTATAATATAAATTAAATTATATACCTAAGTTAATTCATAATTTTTTGTGTGACACTCCTGTGATTTTTTTGTAAATATTAATAATAATAAACAAAAATATTCCCATGTTTTTCTTAGGTTTTATTTAATTTTTTATATATTAGATTATGGGCATGACACTAATAAACTCTAGAATTATTATATATCTATAAATAAGTGGATATTATTTCTCCTAGTATATATTATTTTCCAAAATATTTTTTATTAGTAAGTCAATAATTATTATAATACATTTAAGGTAATTTTATACTTGTATTTTTTTTTAAAAAGCACAAAAAAATTCAATAAGAACATAAAACTTGTATTCAATATTTATCTAATGTTGATATTTTTTACAATTTTGTTAGTGTCAGCATACAAAATATAAAAAATATAAATACATGAGTGGGTTGATTTCATAGCAAGATTATGATTGCATTTTATTTTTAAAAAACTAGTAGAAATCAATTGCTTATTTAATGAAGGAAATAAAGGATGTAATGAGCAAAAACCACATGTAAATATTTAACAAGAACATATAACATGTACTCAAACCTTCTTTAATAATGAAAAATATGACCATAAAATTAGACATGAAGGATTTATTCCTATATCAATGTAATTCATTTACAATAATATGTTCATTTTCAACCTCTGTAAGATAGTAAATTTGGACACAAATAATATAATAAATAATTATCATCATTTTCACTATAATTATAAAATTAATTTTATATAATATAATTTCATTTATCACTCTACAAAAATATCATCAAATTCATAAAAAAGTAGCATATTTAGATGATTTTAGGAACACTTATTAAGACTACAAAATGATTTCAACATTTTTATTAAATATACTTGTATTTACAAAACCTTTATAATTATTATGATTAATAAAATCAAAGTCTTATTGGGTTTATATAAATTTAAAACTATCCCTATTCAATTCTATTTTTTATGAAATGAAAAAACATGAAGTCCTATATATTTTATTTGGTTCCTGAAGTCTATATTCTAAATTTTAGGACTAGAAAACACTTGTGGAATAACTACTTTATTCTTAGTGATGTAAAATAATATTTATTTTTGAGCTCTATACCATTTATTATATTTAATATTTTTAAGTCACCTATTTTTTATGTAATAATTGTAATATAACACCAATCTAAATGAATATTAGCAAAGTTGATCTTTTTCATTTTGTATCTCCAAACAATAAATAATAAATTAATATTTTCAATAAAATAATCCAAAATTCCACTAACATACAAATTAAAACAATCCTTTATAAAATAATTTACACTTAGCCAATATAATTTCCAATGGTGAGTTTAAATAGTTTGAGTGAGCGATTGTTAATTAGAGGTGGCCCCACATGATGTAACCTAGTACAAAAGAATAAATGTTAATTTTTTTTAATTAAAACTCCATGTTACATCAAATGTCCAACTATAAGATATATTAAATAAAAATCATTAATCAACATCTAGATTAAAAAACTCTTCTCATCTATGAACAATTTGTTTTTTTTTCACATAAATTATGGTGTATTTGTCTATAATAATTTTCCTATTTTGATGTAAATTAGAAAAATATTTCCACTCTTAAACATAAAACACTTGTCACTCATTTTACATTATAATGTTCCAATGTAAAAATAAATTAATTATTTTTCAGCCACTCAAATTAGTTAATTAAAAATATAAAAAATTTGAATATAGACACTTAGACCACAACCCAATATCAAAATGTTTCTTTCAAATCCTCAATATCTTAGGGTTAAATTTACACTGAAATTATTTGTAAAATGAAGAAAAAAAATATAGAAAATGTTTTTTTGGATATAAATCCACAAATCCTAATAACTGTAGACAAAAATCATTATACTCCCAATATTGATAAATTATTTCCTATAATAACTAAATATAAAATAATTGTTACAAAGAATTTCATTCAATGTTTTTGTATTTTACAATTCCATTCAAAAATAAGTATTCAATAGAAAAATATATTATATATTCTTTTAGAAAGTACCCAAAATATTTGACAACAATTAAAAAAATCTTAAATGAAAACATGTAGCATATAATATTATAGAAATTATTCAAAACATTTTTTTAAAAAATTATAGACATCTTAAAAAAAAAGTCCATGGACATTAACTTAATTTTTGAATAAACTATAATAACTACAAATTCAATAAATATTTACTATAATATTGTCATTACTCTACATTATCTCTCACACCACTGTCATCATTAATAAATCTTAGCTGAGTAGATAATGTTGAAAATAGGTTATCATGTTTATGAAAGTATTAAGATGATTTTTTTGGTATAAAAAAAACTATTCTAGTAGTTCATTTTGTTCATGATTTGCTAAAATAATAGTTGATGTAGAAAACTAAAAATTATTTTCATTTCAAAATCTACCCAAGTATTTTATATATTTATCATAGTTTAACATACATTCATTAGAACCCCAATATAACAAATGAATCTTAACAATTTTTTCCTTATTAAGAAACTTTTAAACAATTTTTTTGAAATTTGATCTTGTATCAGAAACCTATCAAATAGTAAACAATAATTTATCATAGTCAATTTGTAATAACTTGATTGATGTGTCCCTTTCCAAATCTAAAATACTCAATTCTTTTTTAGAGTAGCATGAGATAATTATATAATTATATATATATATATATATATATATATATATATATATATATATATATATATATATATAATTTTGACAATAGTATTAATTATGTATAAAATTAACGTGCAATTTTCAAAAAGATACATGAAGTCGTCATTATTATATGTACATTTCTCCACATCCAATTAAATATTGAATGCCTTGATATTATTTTTTTCCAACCACTTATAATCTATATTTGATTGAAATAAGTACAATAAGAGAAAACCATTAATATATCAGAATTAACTTCCACCTATTATAAATATTAGAATGAAATACATATAATAAAAAAACAATAATATATTTAAATTATTACCATTAATTATAAATATTATAATGAAATAAATAAAATCATATAACACCATTGTAATATTATAAGTCTAAATATTATAGCTTATATGCATTCTACTCTCTTTCTGGTGCAATTCTACTTATATTTATTAAAGTAAATCACCTCAATAAATATGATGTTTAAAATAAATGTGTAATGAAATAACAAAATGATTTCATGTTGAATACATGTATTTGATTCATTAATGGTGAATGATAATCACACATATTCATGAGTATTCTCTCTCTCCTCTTGAGTTTCATGCACTTAATATATAGTCATTTCCTCTGCTTACATTTCATTTTATTTAGGGTGCTTATAATAAAAGTTCTTGTAAAATCTTGGCATTTAAACTATTTAACACTAATTTTTTTGGATAATTGGCAAGTACTAGTTTAAATATTCAAGATAAACTTTTATGAAAACTTACATGGATTGTTTATGAGATGTTTAAGACAATATCTCAATAATTGCTCTTTTTTGCTATTTTTAATAATGCATATTACTAAAATCCTTTGCATTTTCATTTATTTTTATATGGATTTACCTATTCCATGTATAATAATAACAAGAGATAAATATGCACTAGTTTGGAAATAAAATGATCCAAAAAATATAAAAACATCTCATATTTAAATAAACATTTTCTTCCCATAGTGCCAATATCCATCGAGTGCACAAGCTAAAATGGCTAATCATGAGACTAAAACATTGGGAACTGATCCTCCACCATTACATCATTTTTTTTCACACTAAATATAGTGTAAAAAACTATCAGATGGTCAAATTGCTTATATTCATTATATATTCTATGACATCTTGCATTAATGTTTTTATCTGAGTCCCCCCCCCCCCCACCCTTCATGTAGACTTATAAAACCTTATAAAAAATGTGGTAATTTAATAAAGGAAAAAATAAATTAAATATCATAATTTATTATGTTTTCACTAACACAAGTTATCAGATCATCTATCCTGTTGATTTATTTTTGATAGCACATTTTAAAAATCACATAGGAAAGCTTTTACATTTAGTGGTGTCACATGATTTTTTAGGATATTTTATGGTATTTTAAATTGAAAATGAAATTAGATAGATAGGAAAATTAACTTGTATCCTCATCCTTACCAAGATTTTTGATAGATATGTGAAATACATATATAATATCTCCCCTTCCATTTTCATCATAGTCTTCACCTCTTAGCTCTTCATTTTTATGCTTCCCTTGGTATTATCAATAATAATTTTTTATTTTTATCTTAGAAACATCATATCTAAAAGTATCACATTAAATCTCAAAATGTGTATCAAAACATTGATATTTTTAAATAACACTAACTTCATTGCAAACTATTTCTTGAAATTTATTAGTATATATTGCTTGAAAACAATTAAACACTTTTATTATTTTACTTATGTGTTCTTTAATTATTTTTGTAATAGGATCTCAATGTATCTTATATATATATATATATATATATATATATATATATACCCAATATTAATAGTTGTTTGAAGCCAAAATTAATTATTTAATGTTATATCTAAAATTTTTATAATTCAAACATAGTAATTCCTCTTGTCCATCTGAATAAATTTATTGTGAATTAATCCAATTAATTTTACTAAAAATTAGGATTAGAATCTATTTTAGGACAACAATCAAGTGTGTCTAATATATACAAATAAAATTCAATAACCCATTTTCCGTATTTATTTTGGAAGTAACATAAAGGATAAATTATCTTTCAATATCTCAACTTTTATTTTTTCAAAAAAATTAAAACCTTCAAATAACTACAAATCAATATAAAAATTAATATTGGTAAATTATATAATAAACTTTGAAATATTAAGTAATAGTCATACAAATATTTATATATAAATCTTAAATATCTTTTATTAATTTATGTTTTCATGGCAACTTAATGGTTAGTTTTGCATTCTTTGATCCATCCTTACAACCCTTTATATAACTGGTTGATGAACTTTGTTGCAACCAATATTTTATTTGTTGCATTTTTTCCTTAAAATGTTGATTAGTTACTCCAAATATGTTTTAGAATATATAATTGAGAATATATTTAATTCATTATATCATTTGCACTTGAAAATTTTTTATTTTTAAAAATAATTTTTTGTGCTTAGATGGTGTGGTTACCATCTATAATATAAAATCAAACATTAGGATCTTTATATTCGCCTTCTACTATCAATTCACAAGTTGCATATGTTTTTCATATGCTTTTGATATTATATAAGGAAGTGATATCACATATTTTTTTATAACATATACTATTAATTAGAATATATATAACCAATATATAAACTTATTCATAATCAAGTGGCTAATATTGATATTTATCTAGTGCTTCATGGAAACAATCAATATAAATCTTGAAATAATTTTCATTAAAAAAAATTTGACCTAGTTAATTTTTATAAGTCTCTGATTTCTTAAAGTCACTCTTGGCCTAATTCATCATTATCTTCTCCTTTTAATATTAATTTAATTGTCAAAATTAATAATTTACCATTTTTACTTCCAAAGTTTGTAAGAATGAGGTTTTAAAACATTTTTAGGCATATTCATAGAGTTGGTGATGGATAATGTTGATGTATTATGGTAAATAATATAAAAAAAATTAGTAATACCATTATTAATGTTTTCACTATTATTTACCCCAGTCTAATCATAATCTTTGTATAAATTAATATCCCAACCATAGCAATGGCATGAATCCATATGACATTTTTTAGAACAAAGCATAATGCTTTTTTATATTTATATGTTTGCATTGAAATATAAATAATGGTGCAAGGGTGAGTATATTGGTGGAAGTGTGAGTGTTATTATCTATCATTTCAAATTAAAAAATTAGCCTATCCTCCTTTGTATATTTTGTCCATAAAACTATATAAATCTCATAATTTATTTGATCTTTGAAGGGAAACAACCAAGAATCATTTTAATAGTTTTCAAGTGACTATATATCAATAAATAAGTTCTTAACCCATGTTAACTAATCCATATAGCCTTCAAAAAATGGATTTTCATTGAAAGACATTTGATCCACCATAACCATAATATATATAGAAATGTTTTGAGTATACTAAATAAATGACTTAGCTATTTCATTCAAAAATATATCTATATATCATATGTGAAATAATGGTTTATAGTTACACTCTACTCATGCTATAATAACAAAAAAGAAAAATATTAATTGATATGTTATATGAAACATTAGAATGTTAAAGATGCAAAGTAAATAATACAATCGATATTTTTTAAAAAAAAATTTGTAAACATGGGTATCTTTAATGAATTAGTGGTCACAACTTATTTTGGAAAAATATAATTATATTATCTTAAATGAGCTATTGGATGCTAGTTATTTTTTACTCATACCCAAATAAAATAAAATAATACATTAGTGGCAAAAATGTGAAATAGTGAATACTGAATGGTTTGTATTTTATTAATTTTCAAATGTTAATCCCTATTATTTTATATATTAATAAAAGGAAACATATTTTACATAATATGGCTATTTTAATGAACAAGTGGATACTTATTATTTTTAAACAAAATATTTTATTGAAAATATTAGGTAGGCATTTATTTTAATCAATATGTTAAGCTTGTATTGAACTAGTGGTTGCTAATTATACTGTACTCAAGATCTAATAAAAAATAAATAAATATATTTTTATTGATGTTCTATATGAAATATTAGAATCATATAGATATAAATTATTTAATTGTATTTTATATAAAAAAAAAATTGTAAGCAATATAGTTATCTTTAATGAACTAGTGGTTATGACTTATTTTATAAACAATATGGTTGGATTAATTAATCTAGTGGTTTCTACTTTTTTCTTAAATAAACATAGTTAGCTTAAATTAAATAATATTTTACTCATCTATTCCCATATAAAATTAATTTTATGTCTATATTAAATTAACTAAGCATCACTAGTTTATTTTACTTAGCCCAAAATACCAAAATATAAAATATATAAATACAAGAGTCATAAAAATTTGAATTAGTGAAAGATTTGTTTCTTATTTCATTGAACAAGAGTCTTATTACTCTTTTAAAATTAAAATAAAAAGTGGGTGGTGCACTTTTATATCAAATTTTAAAGCTTTATTGAACCAACGGTCATTAGTTATACTCTATTTAGACTATATTCATATAATATGGCTATATTTAATGAAATAGAAACTGACTTATTTTATAAATAATATGGATAACTTAATTGAACTAATGGACACTATATATTCTATAAATATTATGGTTAGCTTTAATGAAATAATATTTTACTAATATTTTTCTATTTTTATTTCTCTAATATTTTATATGATAAAAATTAATAGTAAAATATATATTTATCATAAATAAACAAGAAAACACTAGTTTTAAAATTCAAATTATACTAACAAAGAAGGAAATGTTATAATGATTTATTTAAAAACAATGGTTTGTTTAGAATATAAATTGGGTACTACTTATATTTATCAATATAATAAGATATATTTAAATAGAGGCCACTATTTCTCATGAAAATAATATTAATATCTTAAATTGCTATATTTTTATATATTATGTATTAACTTTAATATATAGACTAAAAATATATATTTAGGATATACTTTTTTTTAGGAATATTTATTAAAATATCATCCACTACTCCTAAAAATAATATAATTATCTTAAATGATTATATTTATATATAATGCACATTTATTTTAATATGTGAACTATTGAAATCTATTTACTATTTTAACTTTTTTTTTTAATATGCTTTATTGAAATAATAGTGGCTACTTCTCCTCAAATAAATATCTTTATATTGAATGGCTATATTTTTATATAATTCACATTATTTATGATATATTAGTTGGGGTAAATTATTTACAATTTTTTATTTTTTAATAAGCTTTACTGAAATAGTAGTCATTACTCCCAAAAATAATATTGTTGAATTAAATGGATATAATTTTATTTTATGCACATTACTTGTAATACATGAAATGGAAAAACTATTTTGTTTATTTTTTATTTTTTGTATGGTGTGAATTAGTGAATGTTAGTTATGTCATAAAATACAACTCGAGATTTAAAAATAATTCATGCTTCTTCCCAGTGACTTAACTTTTACAAGTTCTTTTCTTCTATATGATTATTTCAAATTAACTAACAATATTTAATTTTCTACATGTATGAATTCAAATCTAATTCATGTATTTATATTTTTATAATTATTTAAATTTTAACATAACTGAGAAAAACAATCATTACATTTTTGTGGTCTTGACTAAATGATTATCTTTCATATACATATATATTTGATTAATTTAGAAGTGGTTTTCATAGAATGTAAAACATCTCAAAAGTTATATTAAAAAAATTACATATTTTTTAATTAATTTAAATCATCCCAAAACATCTCAAACCAAATAAAAATCTATATACATTTTATTAATTTTTAGTTATAGCTATAATTTTTTTAATAGCAAACTATAAGATTTAATTATAATTTTAAAATATATTTTTTTCACTAACAAATGTCTAATAAATAATGCTTCATTAATATATATATATATATATATATATATAAATTATAAATATTTTAAGTATATATAGTTTATACTAGCAAATGTTTAATAATTAATATTTCATTGATTTAACACTAGAAATTGTAGACATTAAAATTTAAGCAATAAATTATTAACAATGCTTGTCCTTGACATATTTACCTTTCTTGGCCAATTAACCATTATGATAACCTGATGTCTCTAAGAAAGCCTTAAAAGTATTGAATTACTAATAATATCCTCCAAGATTCCCTATTTCATCGCTATACAACATATATTTTAGTGTCACTATCATTTTAGAAGCCTCCTCCTAAAAGGAAAAGTTTTTTTTGGGTAGATAGGAGCGTAGTGCACACTTGTCTAGTAGTGCAGACTTGTCTCCCATGCTCTAACAACTATCTCTTTAAAATGACATGATTACTAAAAAAAATTATTCACATATCAATAGGTCAGTTATCATAACTATTCAAAATAATTCTCTATAAAATAACATTAATGGTCTCAATTGAAAGGTCATATCACTCTCTTACAAGGCACTTATATTTATGATTTAAAAAGCACCTATTTTTTGTGTAAATTCTCTATACTAGTTTTGATATAATTTTATAGTCTTTCACTAGGTCTAGCCTTTCTATTAAAAATTAAGGGCATTCCTTTTCAAGAATTTTAATTAATTTTTCTATTTGAATTCATATGATCTTCCTAAAAGGGAGAACTACATTGGTTTAAGGCCCTTTAGGATTTGTAGGTAACATTGAATCAACAAGGGGTTTTGTGAGGATATCTTGGCCATCTCCAATTCCCCCATTTTTAACCCCTTTTTCCATTTGATCTCATTTTTTATTCTTTTTTAGGATTAAGGTTATAATTTTATAAGTTTTATGTACATCAATTTAGGCTACATACATAAATAGGTCATATACAAACAGATATAAAAAAACCCATATTTATAGAAAATAATGCATTATGCTCATGTTTACCTACTATGGACTTGCCCTAATAAAAAATGAGTCACTAGTTTCTAACAAATTTGTATTTGCATGTATTTTCATAAAATCACAATCCACATAAAGTTAATACAATTCGAAATATATTAGTTACAAGGAAAATTCTCTAACCCTAACCATAGTTTCTATTTTTTAAAATTAAAAAATCTATAAATTATATAGATATTTGTATTTTATTATATTATATATTATATATCATCCTATATCAAATACAAATATTTTACATTTCTAAATAAAGTAATTGTAATTCTTACTTAATTATATTATAAACATTGTGGTGAACCTACTTTAGTTAAAAAAATTACTTGTTGCTTATTTATTTTAAGCTTAGGGTTTTAGTTTAATTATATAAATTCATGACACTAAAAGAATATAGTCCTCAACCTTGGATACTATCTATAACATAATGATTATTTTTTTTATTTTGAAGTAATTTGACAATGAAAAAGTTTATCTTATCACCTCAGATAGATATCGACACAGAGGCTATTTATTTCAACTTATGTATAAATTATATTGTTTTTATATTAAAACATATTTTTATTTTATTTCATTTATTTATATTTATATTTAATTTTTTATAAACTATTTTATGTTAGTTTTAAGAATAATTAGCTAATATCGTGAAGGGATATGTTATGTTCTATTTATAGATATCGTGACATGAGGGGTTTTAATCCAATAATTATGCTCATAGTACATAGCTAAACATGGAATTTATTTTCTCTTTAGCTCATAGTTTATTAGAAACACTTAGGATCCCCTTTATTTATTTTATATAGGTATTCACTTTTCATTGGAGATCCAACTAGTCTGGCACATAATCAAGGGCATAAATCCCCAAGTGATACTCTATTACAAGTACCATATTTAGAAACAACAACCACAACCAACCTCAAAATACTAAAAATGGTCATAACTATCTTGATAATATGAAGAAAAATCTACAAAAAACCCAAGAATACCGTCAATGGCCACAACTGGGTGAAGTATACTAATGATCGACCACAAGTAGCCCAAGAATACCAAAGATTAGACACATCTGACTTCAAATACTATATTGGTATTTTAACTTGGGTGGTGCTTGATACAACCAAGTCACTTTACCATATCATTCATATCTAATCAATATAGGATCCCATTTTTTGCACTGGTAGGAAGTATTTTTTATCCATCTAGTTTTTGGTGCACCTAAGAGGATCATATTGCCTAGGGAAGTTACTCTCAAGTTAACCTTAAAAATTAGGTTAGTGGGATAAATTAATGGTTCTACATTTTTATTTATTCCTACAAAAAATTGATATAACACCAATATATTAATTAAAAAGTATATATAAGAGCCTACAAATCTTTCAAACCATTTCGTAGATCAATTGATTCCTTGATTTTTACTTGCATTATCTTATTAGATAATAAATTTGTTTGATTTATGTTTTACTCATAATAATTAATTTTAATGATTTTTATTATATTTTATGCCTCTAAGGTGTAGTGATATATTAATCTATACTCATACTTCCTATATGGAGTTCCATTTGGTATTTTTTGTAATGGAAAGTCATGATGAAAATGAAATTTACATTAAAACTAATACTGATAGTATTAAGAGGAATATGATAATGAGTTTAAGACTCACATTGATACAAATGTTATTAATGAAATATATAAAGAGTAAGTGAAATAATTATCTATATAGAATCAAGGTCTCCAAGAATACCCTCATGAGGTGAATACTATCTTTAGCACACTTCTTGAATCTGAAGATGAGCATCAAGCTAGTTTATCCTTCTCATCCTCTTGAGATTTTCCATTTTATATTATAAATACTCATAGTAAAAATATTTTTACTTCTACCATTTAATCCATCCATAGTTATACACCCTTAGTCACATATACCCTTTTATCTCTTCATTTTGGAGAATTTATTGACCTCCCTTAATTATCTATGTATATGTCTAATCATGATAAATTTACCCTTACCATTACTAAAACCAAAGATTATCTTGATAAATCCCTTATTATATTCAAACCAAAAAAGATAATACTCATAAAACCATTTTTCATGTCATCCCTTCCTTAGATTCTTGTAACTTTTTTCATAACCCTTTGTCTCCTAAAAATGTATCTTATTCTCTTCCATTTTTATTTTTGGATCCTAAGATTCACATTTATGAAAGTAAAGGTGATACTAAACAACATTTTTGTGCCTTCCATGTAGCTTGCCTAGATTGTGTGTATAATGACAAATTATTGACAAATCTCTTTCCATGAAGTCTCAAAGACTATGATCTTATATAGTTATGTGATCTTCCTCTAAAATCATTTATAACTTTCAATCCTTTGAAAAATAATTTTTTATCATCTTTTTATATCAATATTGATGATATATTATGATATGCTAAAATTTCAAATCTCAAACAAATTCTAAATGAGATAGTTTGTGAGTATGTTATAGGATACAAGACATGCTATCCAAAATGAGAAATTGAATGAATGATAATGAACTTCAAGATAATTTTACTCAAATATTTCTTACTCCTATTAAATAATCTATCATATTTGATAATTTCAAATCCTTCAATGAACTAAGCCATATAGTTAAATAATGTGAGGTAAAATTAATTACAATGAATAATATCAAATATAGATCCAATGATCCTTATATTTCAAATATTAAGTTTCAAGGTATGCCTAATTACAATAGTAAAACTAATAAAACTAAAAATATTCTAAAGTTTTAGTTAATATTATATCACAGCCACCATAAAACCTCAACTACAAGCTCTACCAAGGAGGCAAATATCAAGGTTACCCTCACCTCCTCATGTGCTACTACAAAATCTCCTATAATTAAATATTATTAAACTTACTCCACCATTTGAAGTACATATTTATATACGTCAATAAATAATCTTTGATGGAAATGACCTTTGTGATTATCATATATGTGATGTAAATTCCACTAATATATGTATTAGTCTCAAATAAAAATAATAATATATATTGATGAGAACATTATTTACATTGGTACATCTAATGAATAGGCTAAGCCATAATATAATAAGAATGAAAATTTGAAAATGTATAAATACCTTTTCCCAATAATGAAACATAAGTGAACAAGCTTTTTTTTAAAGTAAACTATGCATATAATTCTCATCCTCATCCATCTTCAAATGTACATCCACTTGATATAATCATCGGTATAATTAAAAGTAGACTAGCATAAACCCCATTTATTACATTTGATTAATATAAATTTGTTGATGATGATTTATATATACATGAATTATTCATTAGAGCATATGTTAACATGCAACAAATCCATATTGTTATGATATAAAATTAATGAAGTGAAAATGTGTGAACCATAACACTCATAATTTATCTTTGGTATACATAGAAAGATATACAATATACATATAGAATTGTGAAATTATTTGATGGTAATACATAAGATACTCTTGGACATATCATATTACCTTTACAAGTGGAAAATCTAATAGTCTCCACTCATTGATTAATGTTTCCAACTATAGGTGTCTATGATATGTTATTAGGGAGACCTTGGTCATAAAAAATTGCATTAGTTCCTTATATAGTTCACAAATTTCTAAAGCATATTCATGATAATCAAGTGGTTAAAATTTCAAACATTTAGTATGAATATCTTATCCAATCAATGGTACTTACTCCTAATATAAAATAGTTAGTTGGCACCATTATTGATAAAAATTGGTAATGGATTAATCTACACAAAAAAAAAATTTAATGATTCACAATCAAATATGCATATTAAAAAATATGTTTTTAACCTATTTATGAGCATGATATTATTTCATTTTATTCACTTATTTATGAACATAATGATATTACAATTTATCCATGTTTTTTGTAGCATAATATGATTACACATGAGCATGATCACTTATATATAAAAAGTAACACACACACACACACACACACACACACACATATATATATACATACATACATACATACACACACACACACACACACACACACACACACACACACATATATATATATATATATATATATATATATATATGTATATGTATATATATGTATATATACATATATATATCTATATATATATGTATATATGTGTATATATGTATATATGTGTGTGTGTGTGTGTGTGTGTGTGTGTGTGTGTGTGTGTGTGTGTGTGTGTGTATGTACTCCAAAGTAGAAATAGGCATATAACACAAGGTATTTTTAACATATAACATCAAAAGTTATTCAAAGGGGTCCTATACATGTATAGTTTATTACATATTCTCCTCCCATGCATGAGGATACATGTTTAGAGAGATATATGAGAAGTGATTGAGAGGGTTACTTTGCATCACATGGTTCTTATTCATATTCATGGGTTTATACACTTGGAATATGTTCTCTTTCACTAGAGTTTGCTCCTTTTTATCAAAGGTTTGGATACACATATGAACATGCTATCTATTATATCATTATTTGGGTACATTATATTTGGGCCAATACGCTTGATTGAATTAATTTCATAGTATTTAATTTTACATATATTCTTTTCTATTTACTTTTTTTTTCTTATTATTCTATAGTAAATTTAATTTTCTTCTAGCACCGTGATCTATATTTTATTTTGGGGCACTTGTTCCCTTATTTCCTTCCACCCAATTCAAACAACCTAAGACTATTTTATTATTAGTATTTCAATGCAAATCCCTCTTAGAAACTCATTTTTTGTATTATTACACATTTCTACATGATCTATCTATCATTTTTAATTTCATGATCACATCTATATACTTTTACATGAGTTAATATGGGCATGCTTTCCATATTTACTATATTACATATACATCTACTTTGGAGGTATTTGACTTGCCTTCTTTCTATCCATGTTAGGCTTAAATACCTTATTGAGGGTTGTTCATATCTCCCTCTCTTCTTCCAATTTCATAAAATTGATGCTACCTTTTTTTCAAATATTTTTAAAATTTAATTAATGCATATTTTACTTTTTAAATATTTTAAAAATACAAAAAGCATTCATATATTCTATAAATTACAAAAAATTTGAATCATGACATATTTTTATATAACTAGGATACAATAATACACAAAAGAAGTTGTCTTGATTAAAAATGTATGTATATAGTCAATCTAGATAAAGTCACATCAGATAGACAATAACACACTATGTACCTATCCTCTTAATATGGACCCATCCATATGCATTTTAAGTAATTGTTTATGAATGAAACATAGGCAAAGTGACCTCTTATGCATTTTTTTAGCACAAAATAAAACACATAGTCAATTATCAATCAAAATTTAAAGTTAAGAAATAATTTACATGGTTTAGATGTAGGGCCATCCTTTTACCCAATAATCATGCTTATTTAGGGTCACATCATTATTATATAAGAACACTTTTACAAGGTGTATCTATCTGCAACCTCTTTTTCATGTTGATCTATAACAAACACAATTTATTATTTTCATGCATACTTTACATGTGTCATGATGAATATTATATTTACTAACATGAACATAAACACATATTACCCAATTATTTTAGCTTCATTTTCACTATATGATTGATTCATTTCATATCATTATTCAAATTTATTTCTTATTGAATGTGACCCTTGGCCTTGTGCATGTTCATCATACACCCTCTTACTTCTCACCATGCCATGTGTGTGTGGCCTTTGGCCTTATATGTTTGTGATACATTTAAATGCCCATTTTATTTATCCTATCATAATTATATGTGATATTTATGTAACCTTTATAACTTTATGCAACATTCTACATGTCCCTTGTATGTGGTCTTTGGTTCTTTTTGTGTAACATTGTGTCATTTGTATTGCATGTTAATTATTTGGTACAATTGTTCCACGATTATTATCATGCACTACTATGTATATATTATATAAATATATGGTACCATGATGCATATCATACATATACTACTTATTTGCTTCAATTCTTCATTTTAAAAAAATACTATGTTTATAATACATATTTAGAACATGTAAGTCATTTACATTATTTATACTCTGCTTCATTTATATATTAAATTTATATGATGCAATTAAATATACAAGATCTTCATATGCTTCAATTTTGCATCACTAAGATTATAATAGATTTTAAAAATGCAACATGATATTATATTATTATATCTTTCAAAAATGCTTTCACTTTTTATTTTGAGATAAGTGATTTGAAGTAAATTTACATCATATCAAAATGGGGAACATCAAATTGTAACATTCAAGTGGTAAAGCTAATTTCAAGTTTTTTTTCCCTAAACTCCAATGAGTACCAAGTTATATGATATAGAGTGAACCCTAAATAATATTCAAACCAAAGTGACCATGCAACATTTGATCTATTCTGAGTTTGTGGAATAAATAAAAAATCTAAAAATGATTATTTATTTGGAATATGTTGGAATAAGTATTAGTGGAGGGAAGGTGGTTGGAATTTAATAATTTAGGGAGATTGGCATGACTTCCCCAAAAAAAGAGACATCAATAATAGAGAAACGATATCAAGAAGGAACAGGTAAAGAGATTCCAATACAAATAATAAGAGTGGACCCCAATCTAAAAAAGGAAAAGTGTAACTGATTAAACTTATCAGGGACTGAATAAAATAAAAAGTGGAAAGGATAAAGAGAAAATAAAGTTTAGGATTATCAAGCTAGTTGTTTAATTTGACTCTGAGGATTCCAACTAGTAACTTCTGCATTTTCCTCCTGTGTCTTTTTTGTGTCATTTTTTTAGGTTTTTGGTCTTCTTTTGGCTGACGATATATAATTGTTCATGGCCCATGTATCCACTAATGTATTTTTATTCCTTTTAATTTTATATGACTATATTTCAAGGTTTTTTGTAAGGGTTTGAGAACTTAATCCCATTTTAATAACCTTATCTAATAAAAAAATGGGTGGGGGAATCATAATGGGATTATCTCCATGATTTCAAAAGTAACATATTTCAAATTTGAAAAATTACAAATATGCAAATTTTATAAATTTAATACTATGCGGGTATTTAGATTGATTATGCACTAAATTATAGCCAATTTAACATAGATACACATGTAAAGATAGTTATAAATTTAAAATAGTTTAAAAAATATCAAATTGGTACTCTATAAATTATATGGGGCATGATATTCATTCATGTCGAGGATAATACTTTAAAAAGTTTAGTTATCTTTTTTTCAATTTTCAAAGTTTCAAGAATTTATAGTTAGAATCTAGATCCTTTTGTATTAGTGTGATTTGTATTTTTTAATTGAACCATGTTTAAGATTAGTGAAACTCCATGTCTTGGTTTTAATTTAGTGAGCCATGTGCTGGTTCTACCGCTTATTTTCATTTTAACAAGTGAGAAACATTTGAGCTTAGTGACACTCCACATCTTTGTTTCACTTTATTGAACCACTTTGTTGGTTCCCATATCTTTAAAAATTATAGAGTAATATTTGAGGGTTGAATCATATAATCTTTCCAACTCAAAAAAAATCATTGATTCTTAAAATTAAGACTCGATCACTCTCAATTCACCACATGTTCAACACTTTTTTCACATGCCTCAATAAGGGGGAATGCACATCTCTATGAAAAAGGTAAAGTGTGTATACCTAATTAGGTTTTATTTAATTTACTCTATAAATTTTATTCTTAGTTAGAATAAAGAGGATGAAAATCTAGACACTTAACTTTAACAAATAAATTTTTAAAAATTCTTATCCTCAACATCTTTACCTTGTTTGGCCAATTTTTCATTATGATAACCTATAATATTTAAGAAAGCCTTCAAAGTATAATATTAATACGAATTTGCTCTAGGATTCACTATTTCATCCCTATTCATTCATATTAAGTGGATATTTTACTATCAATCTCAATTTAGAAGCCTCCTTCTTTTAGGACAAGTCTCATATAGGTAGATAAGAGTGCATTAAGCACATGTCTAGTAGTGTGGAATTATATCTTTCACTCTAAAAACTATACTTTTAACATGGCACACTTCATAATATATTGACCACATACATTAATAGGTTAGTTATTATAAATATTTTAAAGATATATCTATAAAATCACATTAAGGGTCACACTTGAAAGGACTTAGCACTCTCTTATAATGCAATTATCTTTATAATTTTAAAAGCATCTATTTTCTGAGTAATGATCCTTGTTTTAATTTTAAAACAATTTTATGGTCCTTTTAAAATTATAAAAAAAATTATTTCATGTTAAGGTCATACCTTATCAATTATTATAATAAAATTTTATCTCATTTCAAAAGCCTCCTCTTTTTAAGACAAATCTGTTCTACACAAACAAGAACAAACTATGCACATGTCTAGTAGTGTATACTTGTCTCTCATGATTTAAACACTATAATTTTAAAATTAAATACTTCCTAACATATTTATCACACACATAAATAGCTTATTTATTAAAAATATTTAAAATATATCTCTATAAAATCACATTACAGGTCACACTTGAAAGGACCTATGTCATGCCTATTTTTTCCCTCTAAAGATGATCACAACACAAACTAATGAAATTAAAACAACTAAAACACTAAATTCCATACCATTATTTATTCAAGTCAAATATAAATATCAAATCCATGAAATAATCATCAATCTATGATTAGGTACAAGCTACTCATTCAACTCTAAGTTTACTCAATCAAGTGTCCATGAAATCAAACATAAGATTACACCCAAGGATGTTATGAAGTGATGTTGAGAAGGACATAAAAATTGAACTCATCCAATACTAATTTAGTCAATATATAAAATATGAATGTGTAAAATACGTTGATATGACTATCAAATTTGATCTAAGCCATATCAAACACAACTGGCACTATGTGGTTGTTTTTGCATGCTCCAAACCCACACCAGTTTCTCTTTGAGATCTCAAGGAAATTACTTTCTAGATATCATGACCTCATAATTGTAATTTGATCTAAATCACTATTAGGATGTCATGAGAAGTTAAATTATTCCACATGACAAAATTTCACTAGCTCTTTATCTTATAGGCTTTGTACTTGATATAGATGCCTTCAGAGTAGTAGAGTAGTAATATTTTGTTTCATGGAAGAATCCTTCTCACCCACTTGTCCATAGGATTCACACAAATTATAGATATATCCATAACTATATATCAACAATTTTATGCTATGTGGAAACATCCCACTCACCCACTAGCCTATAGGCTTTGTACCTAACATAGACATTCCTAGGACTATGGATTAGATGGATTGTGCCATATGGTAGCACCCTACTCACCCAATGGCATACAATATTTGTGCTTTATATTGACCTATTTTGGATCATGGGTCACTAGAATTATGTCATATGGTAATATCTTATTATCCCACTAGTTCAAAGACATCACTCCATATACAATCCTCTCTAGGATTTTTGATTATTGATATTATGCCACATGGAAGAAACCTACATGCCCACTATCCTAGAGTCAAGCTTCCTATACGATCATATCTAGGACCATGAGTCACCAAGATGATGCCACATAGAAACATCCCACAAGCCTACTAGTTTAGTACTAACCATATATTAAACCAAGCTAACATCAGTCTCAAGTTAGTGGGATGGTGACATGTGGCTTCCTCCATACCACCCACCAAAATATAATGAAATTTATTAAGTCAAAATCAAAAACAAAATGCCAAGGACATAATCTGGCTAATACAAAATAAAAAACCATGAGAAAGAAAACATGATCATGAAGTATATAAGGAAATGGCCTAATGGACATATTTTTTGATAAGGAAAATCTGACTAAGTAAAAAATCCATCAAGAGCTCAATAATCAGATAAGGCATAATTTGAGGTAAAACATAAAGATGAATCCAATTAATTAGAAACATAGTAAGGTAAAATTATATATGCATACACTGCTACCACTGAAATCATGTTTAGAAAAGAAGCATAAGCTTGATTACAGAAAAGGGAATGATTATAAACCAATAAACTCATTGGTTTGAGTTATTTATTAATTCAATTCAAGGTGAGTTTACTCAATCCAACATCTTTAAAGGAAAGGTTCACTATTATGAGTTGAGTAGTCTAGTCTTTAGTAGATTGCACACTCAATAATGACTCAAAGATTCACTCCTATATTTAGGATATGAGGTTGACTAAGAATTCCATTAATGTACATGAGTCTTGAACCAATCTAAGGTTACAATCTCACTAAGATTAACATAGAAGATCTATTCTTAATAAAACTTAATCAATTTTACTAAATGATCTAGTTGTTAGAAAGGTAATAAAAAAGGAGATAATTCAACTTTAAAAGCCTAGGGGATTCCTTCATAAACATCATTCCAACCCATAACAACACCAAAAGGTTTATGAACTATTTCTATTATTATTTCAATAATAACCCATACCTCAACATATCTATTCTACTAATCCTTGCATAAGCTATATTCAAATAAATAACCCATAATTGATTTAAAAAGGATATACATACACATAAACAAGAAACTATTCTCAATAAATATATAATCAAATAACTAATTATCTTTTATTATAAAATCAATAAGGCATAGGATTATTCCTTTACATAATGACTCATTTTTAAGGGAATGAATACAAATAGTCATAACCACACATGACTCATTTTATAAAAAAAGTTCATTACAAGACAACATAGCCTTTATTCATGACTAGCTTAATTTCATTAACTCTTGACATTTAGACAAAAGATATTCTCAATGCTTAAAAGGCCATCCATTCATGACAAGGTTTAAACATGGGAAATAAATCTTTGAATTTATTTGAAGGTGCTTGCAAGGCTACAGAATTTTGATAAATACAAGACTTTTCCCAAGATCCTATAACTCAAGAACTCATCTATAGTTGCATCTTAGTTTAATACTAAGGTTTTAATAAATATGAAACAAATATCTTAATCCATAGTTGGAATATTATCAAATATATATATATATATATATATATATATATTAAAGAATATTACGAGCATGATTGTTGATAAAAGTTAATAATACAGTAGATTCCATTCATTCATACACCTAATAAATAATAAAATTTCTAATACTGATTAAATAATGGAAGTCTAGTCAATATTTAATGGTGTTTCTTGTCTACTCCCAAGCATATGCTAGCCATTATAAGGAAGACTCACTTCCCAAAATTTATTCATCATTAAGCTACTACTCCAGACACCCCCAACCTTGAGAATCCCAATTTTGGGAAATATTTTATCACTTGGAAATGGTAAGGATGTATATCTAATCAAGGGTATCATAACACAAGGGAATGACCATGTACAACCTACAGTCCTATTCTCAATTCTTACCCAAAGAGATTCTAGTGCCAAATATATGATAAATAAGAATTCAAATGATCATTCAAGTGAATCAAAAAATTTAAGGATACAAGTTAATCAGGAAAGTACTTATAACATAATAAGTCCTAAAAAAATATTGGAGTTGTAATTAGATGTCTCACTCTATTTATTCTTGTCAATAGTCATGGGAGGTTTAGGCAACCTACCATCATGAACATGTTATTCAAAAACAGCCACTATATTATATCACAACAACATTAATACATTTAAATCAATAAGCTAAACCATCTAAGATAATAAAGGAGTAACAAAACCTATCCAAGTACTTCAAATGAACAATAATTATATAGAAACAAAAGCACAACCATGGGTAAACCATAAAATCAGTAGAATAAACCAAGTGGTCTTATTATCCTAAAAGTAAAATAACAAATAGAGAATAAAATCATTTAATTCCTAAAGAAAAACATAGACATAAGTATTAGGAATCCCACATGGAAACCTCCCAACCACCTGAATAATAGCCTTCAATTTTCTAGACTCAACTTTACTAACCCATGGTTCTTATCTATGGATTCTCTTTCTCTTATTCTACATCAAAATTCTTTGCAAATTGGCCAAAAATCCATAAATAAGGGAGTTCAACTTCTATATAAAGGCACCTCATGATTAGTCAACCACCATCCACTTGCCAATGCATGCCTCATTAGGGGATTTTTATATATGCTTAATTAAGGTACATGGTAGATCTCAAAGACTTGTTTGGTTTCTTCCTAGGTTTATTATCCTCCAAACCCACTAGCTTATAGTCTATGGAAATCCATCAAAGATCAATTAGTCAGTCACTAGACAAAATAAACATTGGCTACCTAATTAGATGATCATAAGACAATAAGTTTCACCAACCAAGCTTAAAGGCTATATGTGTAAAATATATGCTAATTCAAGAAAGGTGGTGGAAGGTAACCTAGGCAACCAACTACTTATCATGGGTATAAGAAAGGTTAAGATAAAATTGTTTACTGATAAAACCATGCTTGGTGTAGTCTATTTCCTTCATAATCGCTTTTCCTCATCCTACACACTTATTATGCACATGAGTTCTATTATCCTAATAGTTGAGGCTTGTAATCATAATAATTACAGTCATTTATTAAAAAAAAAGTAATTATCTTTCTAATTAACTCATAAGGTCATGAAGTGGGATCCATATATCACCTAGTACAAGGATAATCTCAATTACAACATAAGTAAATAATTCAAGTATTGCTTAGCCAACTCTTACCATTTTCATGATCTACTCACCTTGAAATTAGCACCACAAAGGTGCTATTACCATCAACATAGCATAGACACCTTGTCTATACCTAAATAATGTCTTAATGGTTTTGAATAACATTATTATCTAGAGTAAAATAAGAGTATCAATGTTCATGTATACATATGTATTCATTGGTGAGTTATTTTTCATTCCACTTAAAAAAGTCTTAGTCTTATTTGATTATCATGTGCTTGTTAGTAATGGAAATCACTTGTTGTCCATGAGGTGCATTACATTATCCCCACTTTGAGATTCATGATGCAACACTACTTTGCTCATCCAATAAGGTTTGTATATCTTCCTAACTAGTGGAACATCATTTAAAATTATCTGTGCCATCCTCAGTAGGAACATAATATGAGTTTTTTGTTGTATTAATTAATATCATCCTATGATGTGGATATCAACTGCTACATGAAGCTAAATGTACCATTCCTCTATATTTACAAAACCCCTTAAGTTTCATCATTTATCATTTATAAGTCTCTTTAAGCACATATGATGGTTTGACCCACATAAATACAATATTTTAAGTCATGTTTTTATTTTTAAGGTTTATAAACCTTAGATTATCAATATTTTAATACCAATTCTCTTATTGGATTTTATAATGCTGTGATATAGTCACTCATAACTTTGATGCATAAGTCATGAGTTTCATTTATGTTTGGAACTTTATTCACATAATTTTCTTGGAAATGGTCATGGGAGATTTGAACAACCTACCATCATGCTTATCATAGGAATAATTAAACAACTTCTATCGTGACATCTAGGTAAGGTTCAAACAACCTTTCACCAAGGCCAACACAAAAGGACTTTGCCACATTACTATCATCACAATCAAGTAAGGGTTAAACAAACTTTCACCATGCCTAGTATAGAATAAATTTTCCAAATTATTATTAATAAAATTAGGTAAAGGTTAAAAAACCTTCCACCATGACCAACATAGGAGGACTTTGACATGTTACCATCAGGACATTTATGGGAGGGTAAAACAACTTTCCACTATGTCTAACATAGGAAGACTTTGATACGCTAATAACATGAAGATGTTTCTCATAGACCACCATCACTCAGTTTCATAATAACATATAATAATACACACATAATAACATAAGAAATTTATTAAAATGAGGAATAGCCTCTTCATTTCCCAAAATTTTCTTGAAAAATTACTGTGGTTGTTTCAGCATAATGAGAATTTCATATGACCAACTCATAAGGATGTTTTAATTCTTGATCATAATAAATTTGAAATTATTTTAATCAAAATATCTCAAATTTATAGATAAAATTGGTCCAATTTTAGACCCAAGACTTGTTATATTCAAGGTTATGCTACTAGATGATATTTCACTGACTACATTAGATGTTGGCTAAATTATAATTAATTTTTGAAAGAGGTAATTCATTCTGATGTAAATCATAATACAAATCACATATGTCTCACTCCATTAAGACTTATAATTTATCTACTATAATAATAAGATTTTAAGTTCTCCTCGAATATGTAATTTATTCTTAGATAAGGATGTTTGTTTCTAATCACAAAAGAACCATTTTATTAAAATAGACATCAAGCTTCAGTCATACCATTATGAGCTCATATGTGATTATTATAACGATATAGGACATTGATGAATTTACATAACTAGTGACATATAAAACATAGATGATATTTTAAATAAGAAAATCATGAGTAAATGCCTCCTATCGCACTAATTTTTCTACAGAATAATATAAGCATGGGATTGACTCCCTTTTCCATATACCATGCCATTCATGAAATATTTTAAAAAGCCTATTACCTTGCTATTTAATATATGTGTTAGGGTGTGGAGCTAAAAGCTTAAACTAAGGAAAATAGGAGGTTTTTCACAGCTTGACAGTCACCGGCATCAGTAGGCCACAACCGACATTGGTCAGGGGAGTGTAGAAGGAAATCGGCATCAACAGGAGATCAGTCGGTGTCGGTCACCTCCAGTCAGGTAGGGACCGACGTCGGTCACTTGTGGTGGTCAGAACTGCTATTAAAGAATAGTCAGTTAAGTGAACACATTGTTTGCATGATGAAGACTAGTTCGAGTCTTTGAGCCACCCGTGTAAATTAAGTGTATGCATGAGATCTATATAATAGACTCATGGGCTGTATTGTTAAGCGTAGAACTTGTAGAACCCAAGTGTGGAGCTTGGAGAGTTCTTCCCATGGTGGAATCAAGTAGGATTCCCCATGTATCTAAGATCAGGTTTGATATGTAGGGTGTTGCAGGATCATGGAGGAAATCTACATGTGATAAGTAAGATCAGGTTGGTCTGCAGGGAGGTGTGTGAATGCGAGGGTCAAATGGAGATTGGTAGGGGAGCTAGATCCAAGGTGACAATAATACATTAGGAGTAGGATCATGGTGGAGATCTACTTGGAGTACCAGTTCGTACTCAGTTCTACAGATGTACAATGAGGTGAACAAGAGCTTGTGTTAGCTGTGTGTTGTGACCTATGAGAGAAGATTACTCGGGTGGGAAGATTACTTGGAGCCCTTGAGGTGTGGAAGGCCTTGTAGAGGTGGAAGAAGAGTGTGATCTCTTTATTGTAATTTACTTTGTAATGAGTTGAATACAATTGTGTGCTACCTCTTAGTTTCTGTGTTATTTCTCATTGATAGTTATTTGTTCTTCTAGGTATTTCTGCATGTTTAAGTTGCTTATACATTGGTAATCATGTGTGCTCTTAAATCTGACAAGTTGTGTCAGAACTTTGGGAAACTTTGGTCCTATTAAATGTTATCAGACCGAGGTTGGATGTTCTCAGAGTGAGCTTGACTAACAAGTGGTTCAGATCTATTAAGTGTTGTTGATTACAGGTTACTCATAGGGGTTGTTGTTTGAGTGGGAGTATAGCAACGCAGAAGAATGGAGAAATTTAGACACAGGTGTAGCACCACAGGGTGTGTGGTGGGTTGTCTTTGAGCGGGAGCTTGAAGAGGAATACAAGCCAGGATGTAGATTAGACAGATTACTAGTATGGGTACAGGCGCAACTCTTTATCTCCAAGTGGGAGATTGTTAGGGTGTGGAGCTAAAAGCTTCACCTAAGGCAAACAAGAGTTTTTTTGCAGCTTGATAGTCATCGACATTGGCAGGCCACAACCGATGTCAGTCAGGGGAGTGCAGAAGGAAACTGACATTGGCAGGAGATCGACTGGTGTCGATCACCTCTAGTCAGGCAGGGACCGATGTCGGTCGCTTGTGGCAGTCAGAAATGCTATTGACGAATAGTCAGTTAAGTGAATGCATTATTTGCATGATGAAGACTAGTTCGAGTCTTTGAGCCACCTGTCTAAATTAAGTGTATGCATGAGATCTATATAATAGACTCATGGGCTATATTTTTAAGCGTAGAACTTGTAGAACCCAAGTTTGGAGCTTGGAGAGTTCTTCCCATGGTGGAATCAAGTAGGATTCCCCATGTATGTAAGATCAGGTTTGATATGCAAGGTGTTGCAGGATCATGGAGGAGATCTACATGTGATAAGTAAGATCAGGTTGGTCTGTAGGGAGGTGTGTGAATGCGAGGGTCAAATGGAGATCAGTGGGGGAGCTAGATCCAAGGTGACAACAATACATCAGGAGCAAGATCATGGTGGAGATCTACTTGGAGTACCAATTCATACTTGGTTGTATAGATGTACAATGAGGTGAACAACAACTTGTGTTAGATGTGTGTTGTGACCTATGAGAGAAGATTACTCAGGTGGGAAGATTACTTGGAGCCCTTGAGGTGTGGAAGGCCTTGTAAAGGTTGAAGAAAAGTGTGATATCTTTATTTTAATTTCCTTTGTAATGAGTTGAATACAATTGTGTGTTGCCTCTCAGTTTCTGTGTTATTTCTCATTGATAGTTATTTGTTCTTCTGGGTATTTCCACATGTTTAAGTTGCTTATACATTGGTAATCATGTGTGCTCTTAAATCTAACAAGTTATGTCAAAACTTTGGGAAACTTTGGTCCTATCAATATGTGGAATCTTAGTATTTTGGTTTACTAGCCAAGATATCATGTATAACTCAATATGGAAGATGTTTTTAGGACATTAGTATACTAGCCAATATAATCAATGTGCCAATTGATATGTATGGGGCCCTCAAGACATTGGTCCAATAGCCAAGAATCAATGTTCTAATGAATATGTATGTGGCCCTCATCATATTAATCTACTACTTAATAATCAATGTGCCAATCAATAAATATGTGACCCTCAAGACATCATTCCACCAACAAATAATTCAATGTGATAATCAATATGTATGTGGCCTTCATGACATCAATCCACCAACCAAGAATCAATGTGATAATTAATATGTATGTGGCCCTCATGAAATAAGTCCAGCACCCAAGAATCATTGTGCCAATCAATATGTATGTGGCCCTCAATACATCATTCCACCAATCAAGAATTTAATGTGCCAATAAAAATTTATGTGTCCCTTAAGACATCTATCCACCAACCATTCCAATGGACAAAGTGAAAGTGATAGTCGATACATCAAGGGCACTCATGACATTTATCACTAGCAATTTAAATACACAGAGTGAAAGAGACACCTCAGTGCTCTTGAAACACCTTGGTGTCTAAGACCACCAAATTTGGTGGGTAAGGAAGGATGGGATTTTGGACTTGTGTGATAGGCCCCCACCATAACCCACTTATATATCATTTTTAAGCTACTTCTTCTCCCTTATACTCACCTAAAGTGATAATTATGCACATACTAACACATGAAACCAACACAAGTAAGCATCATAATTAATTGAAGAAACTTTAGATGATCATGTAAGTGAAAAATCAAGAAAAGGAGACCAATTAGTCTCAATAATTAAATTAACTATAAAAAAAAAATCCATCAATAAATTCCATGGTTTGAAACCAATAAGAAAACAATGTTGGTTTTCAAGTAGTATAAACAAAATCTCAAATGACTTAAAACTAATTTCGAAAGAACATTTAGTAAATATAAGATCACAATACAATCACTTTATGAATCTATGAACCACTCATAGGGATAATTAATAAGGTAAGAGGGTGTTGGTGATCCATTATCTATCTAGAGAATCAAACTATGTCATAACATAGGGGATATATTCCATCGGTCATTACTAATAAAATTTCTTATGGAGCCAATTACCACTTTATCATGTTGAATTAATTGTTGTTTGATTATTAATAATAGCATGTAGGAGGTTGATACACCATTTCCACTACACAAAATTATACTATCAATTTTAAGAATAACATGTAAGAGGGTGTTACACCATTTCCATTACACCAAATGATAGTTTAAAGTAGTTATTACCTTATGCCTCTTTAGAGGACATACATACAATGAGTCTATAATCACCACCTACCAAGGTGTGATTTTCCATTTAAAATCAAGCCCTCACACTTTACCATGAGAATTTAGATATAATTCCACCTATAATTAGTACCCACTTCTATGTTCAGACATAATGTTTATGGTAATCGACATGTGGGGATATCATTTTAAGAGGAGGGCACCTCAGCAGTCATGACTTATCATTCCTATTGACACATAGTGTTATACAAGTACCCAAGGAAGTTAGTAGTCTTAGCTATCAAAATTGATAAGTTCTCATTATGAGATAATTTATTAATACTAGATATATGCATTCCATTTTACTACAACATAACTTCATGGTAATTCAACATGATTATGAGCTCTTATAGGCTTTTAATCATTTTTATAAGTGTAGATCCATCACTTGATTAATTCATCATCCTAATATCAAGAATGTGCAAGGTTACCTTAATCTATTCCATATTCTTGATAGTGAGTAATTTACTCTTGTAAACCATTTAAAATTTACCCATAAATAACATCATAAGTCAGGGTATGCTCATATGTGTACAAGGTAATTATCAGCCTAAAACTATTCAAATATAAAATGTTATTTTTATGAAAAAATAATTATGCAAAGACATCCTTGCTCTGGTTAGTTCTAAGAGGATTCATATTTATTGTTAATTCAAAATGAAATATTAGGTTTATTCAAGCCACGATATCCTATTTCATCGAATGGTCCTAATGCTCTAAACAACAAGAGAAACTTTATTTAACATTCCCATAATTTAAACATATGCAATCAATGTATCTAGGAATTCATAATTTTAAAATATAGGTTACTAAACCTTTTCATATGTATTAGTTTAATTAAAAACATCTAAGATTTATTTCCATCATTACTAGTGAACACTAATCATATTTTAAGTCCATCATTAATATAATAACATCATATAGAAGTGAAATTATTCAAGATAAGCACCATAATAGACAAGAAGCATGAACATTTTCATATACATTTATCCATATCACCACATGATTTCAATTGAGAGTATATACTATTCCTCCAACCATAACAACATATCACAGACATTTTATGTTTTGTCATAATATACTAGTCAAAATAAATATAATAGGGATTATACAAAATTTCATTCTCATAGCCAATCCACATTAAGAATTGAGTATCCCATAATAAAGGTTCTTAGGTAAATTATGTGCATAATTATCCATAGATATGTTGTTGAAGTAATCACCCTAGATATTGTCCATTCAAGACTGCATCTAAATTCCTTAGTTGGTCCCAACTTAATGTTTTTCAAAATTGGAGCTCATTTATGAGCACAATGCCTCCTATGGTAATACTGAAGGTGGATCCTAATACTTTTTCTATGATGAGACTCTAAACTTTTCCCAACCCACCCATCATTTATATGGGGTGGAGAGTCTCTTTTATGTAGAATAAAAACATGGGGCAAAATTTACTCTATCACAACCATCACTCACTATAGGATCTCAAGAATTTGAACATGGATTTCATCTAGATGCATAATTTGGGGATTCTAGTGACCACCATCTACTATTCCTTCCATATATTCCTTTTTTATAATATTGTCTACCAAATTCATATTTTAACAATATTAACAAATAATGCACAAATATTCAATTTACACAAATCATGATTAACCAAAACTATAAAGGCAATTAACCCAAGCAGATCATCCCTAAATATCCCATAGTTTAACCCATGATGTGATACCAAAATTTCATGCCCATTTTCCCCCTTAAAATATGAATAAGATACAAACTATAATAACCAAAACACCCATAACATTAGAGCCCATACCAAGATTTATTATGATCAAATGTAAATATGCAATCCGTACAATCATCATCACTATAAGTTTTCTCAATCCAACATTCAAAAACTTCAATGTAAGATTATACCCAATGATGTTGTGTAGTGATGTTAAGACAGCCATTGAAAATGACCTTGGCCATTGCTAATGTAGTCAAGCTCAAATGATGATTACATAAAAGATGTTTAGATGGCTGCCAAGTTTGATTTGGGCCATGGACCATACCAAATGTAATTTGTGATATGTGGCTACTTATTTATGATACAAGGCCATCCCAACTTATCTTCAATATTTTGGGGACATTCCTTACTATTTGTCATGACATCCCACTTATTAACTAATTTGAATCATCATTAGGCTTGCACGAGTAGTGAAATTATGCCACATGATAACATTTTACTAGCCTGATGGCCCATAGGCTTCACACTCAATGTAGAAAACTATAAAATATTAGAGTAACATGATTTTAATATGTGGTATCATCCTATTCACTTTATTTTCCATTATCTTTATGCTCCATACAAACATCTACAGTACTAGAGAGTAGTAGGATTGTGCTACATGGAAACATCCGACTCACTTGCTACCCTAGAGGCTTTGCACTTAGTAAAAACATTCTTGGTATTTTTTATCAATGGGATTATTTCCTGTTGAATGATACTACTCACCCAATACCAAACAATATTTATGCAATCTACATACCTATCTAAGATTGCACATCACTAGGATTATGTCATGTGATAACATCCCACTATTATGCTAGTTTAGAGGCATTATTACCTATATAATCCTCTCCATGATCACTTGTTTTTAGGATGATGATAAGTGTAAACATCCTATGATCCCACTATCTTAGAGGCAATACTATTGTATATTAGTCTCTAGAACTGTAGCTCATCAGGATGATGCCATGTGGTAACATCTTGTAAAGCCACTAACCCAACACATATCATACATCAAAACATGTTGATGCCACTCTCAAGTTAGATGGATGGAAACATGTGGATTCCTCTAAACAACTCATAAAAAATCATAAAATCTAATAATGAAAGATTTAAAACAAAAGGCTAAGGAGATAATTTGGCTAAGATAAAAGAAAAAACTACAAAAAATAAAAACCCAAACAAGATCATATAAATCAAGGGTCTAGTAGATGGATTGGTTGAAAAGGAAAATCCAATTAAGGAAAAATTCCTTTAAAATCTTAGTAATTAGATAAGCCATGATCCAAGGTAAAACACATATATGACTCCAATTAACTAGAAACACATCAAGGTAAAATTATACATGCCTGTATTGCTACCATCAAAATCAAGTTTATAAAAGAAACATAAGCTTGTTTAGAGAAAAGGGATTGATTCTAAGCCAATAATTTAATTGGTTTGGTCAATTTATCAACAAAATTTAAGGTGATTTTAATTGAGTCAATGTCTCTATAGGAATATCTCACTATTATGATCCAAGTAGTCTAGTCTTTAACAGATTACACACTCAACAATGACTCAAAGATTCACTCCTATATTTAGGATGTGAGGTTGAATATGAACTAAATTAAGGTACAGGAGTCTCAAATCAATATAAGATTACAGACATGCTAATATTAACATGTAATATATATGCTTAATCAAACATCATCGGTTTTATTAAATGATCTAGTTGTTGGGAAGCAAATAAAATAGGTAGCTAACCCAATTATAAAGTCCTAGGGAATTATTTCATAGACATCATTATAATATATAACAACACCAAAAAATCACTAAATATTTATATTATTATTCTAATAAGAATCCATAGCTTAACGGATGCATTCTAGTCATCCTTGCCCAAACTAGATTTAAATGAATAACCCATAACTGATTTAAAAAAGAGAGACACACATAAACAAGAAAATATTCTCAACATAGATATAATCAAATAGATCATACTATTTTATTAGAAAATCCATAAGGCCTAAGGATTATTCATTTACATAATGACTCTTCTAGTCTAAATGCAAATGGTCATAACCAAACATGACTCATTTTATAAAAAGGTTCACTGCAAGAGAACATAGCCTTGATTCATGACTATATTAATTCCATTAACTCCTCACATTTAGATTAAAAAAAATTCTCAATGTTTAAAATTCCAGCCATTTGTGACAAGGTTTAAATAATAAAAATCAATCCTCTAATTTATTTGAAGGTGCCTCCAAGGCTAAAGACTTTTGATACATACAAAACTCTTCCCAAGATCTTATAACTCAAGAAATCATATACAATTACATATCAATTTAACATTGAAGTTTTAATAAATAGGAAATATATGTCTTAATCCATAGATGTAATATTATCTAGGCTCTATCTTTTATAAGAATATTATAAGTAGGATTATTGCTAAATAATTAATAATACATCAAATTCTAACCATTTATACACCTAATAAAGAAGCACATTTATAGTATTGATTTAATAATGGAAGTCTAGTCAGTCTTCAATATTGTTCCTTGTTCACTCCAAATCATCTTCTATCCATTAGAAGGAATTTTCACCACCAAACCTTTTTCATTATTAATATTTTTTCTAAACACCCCCATGTAAATGACTCCCAAGTATAAGCATGATTATATTAATTAGAAAAGGTAAGGATGTATATCTAAGAAAGGGTATCATAACACAAGGGAATGACCATTCACCACCTACATTCCTATTCCCAATTCTTACCCAAAGAGATTCTAGTCTAAAATACATGATAAAAATCATTCAAATGATCATGAAAGTAAATCAAATCATTCACGTATATAATTTAAGTAGGTAAGTAATTATAACCTAATAAAGCCCACTAAAAGATTAGATTAGCAATAGGATATTGCACTCTATTGCTTCTTACCAATGGTCATGGGAAGTTCTGGAAACCTACCACCATGACCATTCAACACCATCAAGGGAGTATTACCATCGAATTATCATAGTAACCTTGTCCATACATAAATCATGTCTTGATGGTTTTGAATAGCATTATTATCTAGAGTCAAATAAGAGTATAAATGGTCCTTTATACATCACACACCTATTGGCGAGTTATTGTTCATCCCACTGATATAAGTCTTAGTCTTATTTGATCATCATAGGTTAGTTATCAATTGAAATAAATTTTTTTTCCATGATATGCATTAAAACCTAGCACTCTCTTCCAATAAACTTATCTTTCTAATTTCAAAATCATCTATTTTTTGTGTAAATATCCCTATTGCAATTCTACTATAATTTTACAATCCTTTACCAAGTTTTACATTGTTTATTATAGGTTTAGGACATCCATTATCTATAATTTTAATAAAATTTGATAGTTTCATTCATGTTATCTTCCCTAAAGGAATAAATACATTAGTTGAAGGCCTTTTTGGCCATGTAGGTAGAACTCAGTTAATAAAGGGTCATCTATAGCTAACTCAAACATTCCCACTTCCCCCATTTTCCCCCCATTTTGAATTGGATCTCCTTTTGTTTGATTGTGTATGATTATATTTATAATTCTAAAGTTATTCCATACATCAATTTAGGCTCCACATATAAACATGTTTCATATATATGCAAGTAAACAAATCAAAAAATTTAGATACATCGCACTGTCTGATAGCACAAAGTTGTAGTATATAAAGAATAATGCACTACACTCCCATCTTCCTCCTATGGACTTGTCCCAATAGAAAATGAGTAACTATTTTCTAATACATCTATGTTTTTAGGTCATTTTAGATAGTCAAAATCCATAAAAAATTAATATAGTCTTAGATAAATAAATTATAAGGATAATTCTCTAACCCTAATCATAGTTTCTAGTTCTTTACAAAGTTATAAATTTTGTATATCTCTATATTTTACTATATTATATCTTATATATCATCCTATATAACATTTAAATAGTTTAAATTTCTAATTAGAAGTAATTTTAACTCATAAATAATTATAGTGTAAACAAAAAGTTTTAGAAGCATTTTTTTTAGTTTTAAATTGGATTTACCTTTTTACTGTAAATGAAATAAAATATGAGAAAATTAAAAAACACCCAACTATGCAACCTATGATCCCATGGTAAAAGTAAATTATGCATGTTGGAAATATGAATATAGTTCTAAACTATTTATTAATCAAATTATCCTATGCACAAAGAGTCAAATCTGAATAGTAATATCCATTTATTAATATATTTTAAGCATCCAAAAACATCTAAAATTTTGAATAGAAAAATACATACATTTATTCTTTTTTAGTCATAGTTATAAAAAAAATTATAGTAGATTATAAACATTATTATAATTTAAAAATATATGTTTTACACTAACAAATGTTTTAAAAATAATCTTTCATTAAATTAAACATTAAAAAGGTTTAAGAAATTATATGTATTTATAGTGAAATTTAATTTTTCATTTTAAATTTGATCTACCACTTTATTTTAAAATAATTAAAACATGAGAAAATTTGAATAAAATATCTAAAGCCCTAAATAACCTATGTTCATATGATCAAATTAATAGTTGCACATTATTTTAGTAAGAATAAAGTTCTAAAGTAATTTATGCACCTATATATAATTTTTAATATAAATATGCACATAATGTTAAAATTTTGAATGTCCCACTTGATTGTATTGATGTCATCAGTTAATTAATTTTTTGTTTTCACTATTTTGGGTTTTGATAGTTTATACTCACAATTTTTATTTTTAATTATATAAAACAAATTTATTCATCCAAATACTATAATATATTTATAAGTTATTTTAACAATAACAAACAAATTTATACATCAAATACTATAGCAAATTTATACGACATTCATAGTAAGAAAAGAAGCCATAGTGAGGAAGCTAGTGGATTTAGGGACATCTTACCTAAGTTTCTAATCTACTTTCTAATTTTTAAATGAAAATTTTAGAGTCTAAGATAAATACATCTAGAGCACTTTTAAAAAATATATATATTCTTAATTGTCTATTTCCAATTATTTCTCTTTCCCAACTTGTTTAATTAAAATTTACTTTTGTTTATTTTCTATACAATACAATCTTTTATCTTTATTCGAAATCTATTTTTAATATTTTACTTCCAATAGGGTCTATTTCTTGATCTATTTAATTAAAATTTTCTATTTTCTATTCTATCTATAATACATCAATTTTTATTTGTTTGAAAGCTATTTTTCTCGATGATTTGTATTTCAATGCTATTGAAATCCTGTGGCTATTATATTTTTTATGCTACTTTCAATGCTTTTATTTCTTGATGTTGTGTATCTCTACATTGGTTAATTCCTCTTACCAATATTATTTATATTCCCATTATTTCATTTCTTTCATTTATTTAGTAAATGTTAGAGAGATCCTCTAGATATTATTATCATTTTTAAGGTTTTATGTCAATGCTTTTGAGCTTTTTATAATCTAAAGAGTATTTTTCATTCCTTGTTTTCCCTTGTATTATTTTCCTCATTTTTTTCAACTAAATATATAAAAATTAAATATTTAGAATCTTATTTGTTTTCTATGTTTCCTTATACATTTTTAGAAGAATTAAATTCTTATTACAAATATTATTATATAATCATATTGACCTAAATCAATTATTCTTGGAAAATATTCAATAATACAATATTATTTTTATTATTATTTAGAAAATAATCTTATTAAAAATAATATTGGACAATAATAAAGAATGTAAATCTATTTTTAGTTATTTTACCCTATTTTGGTCTATGAAATTGAATAAGATAAAAACTAATCTACTATTTAGATTATATTAAATATATGCTAAATAAACATTATTTTAATCATGAAATATAGAAGCTAATTTGAAACTTTCACTTACTAATTATGTAAATTACTAAAATAAATAACATACTTAATGGTTTATTTTATTTTAAAAATAAAGAAAGTGGATTATAAGTCATTTAAACTAGGAACTAGAGTTTTGTAACTTTTTTGCTCACCTGGACACTAATGCTAACTTCTGGTCATCATTGTTTGATGATATGTTCTAAACATGATCATTTTTTCTAGGTAATCTTGTTATTTTTTTATAATATAGGCCACTAATACTACTTATCTTATGTATGTATGTGTGATCCAAAGGTCTGACGATACGTGTAATACTTAGAAATTTATCTCCTATTTAAATTATATGTCCATTATTGACACTAATCTTAGGCCTTCATAATGGGGAAAAGGATGGGTTGAGATAACACCAAACACTCCCTATTAAATGGATAATAATTTCCTACATATCAAGTACATATCAAGATGGAAAGTGAAAGCCACATATTGATCTCATAGAGTAATGCCAAGGTCCTTAAGGGCACTTAATCTCAACCCATTACTCATTTAAACATGTATCAACTAGTGATAAAATTTTAAGGGATAGTATTAATTTCAAGTTGAAGGGTATTTATTCATCTGACCCTTCCATGATGAAAATTTGTGAGAAATAGATTCACTTTGATTGATAAGAGTAAATTTATTACATATGTCACTAAAAGTATTTTAGGACACTAACACTATAAGAATCTAGTGCTAGTTTTTTTGTAGTTATATGGAGCTACTTTTATATAGGAATCTAAATCTATTTTTACATAGGAATCAAAGACTAATATTATATTATGTAAGCATATTCCATAAAATTCCATAAAATCAAGTCATTTCAAGCCTATTCCAATGTAGTACTGCTAGTATGTGTATGTATTTTTGCATTCTCATAAAAGTTATGGTAGACACATTAATCTAACTTCAACAACCTTGTATCTTATAGATTTTTAAAATAGGATGATTTTGAATACCATGTGAATGAATTAATATAATAATAATTCCACCTAAATAAAACTTGTAAAACATGATAACATTTTTTTCCACTACTAAAGTTATGTTATTCTTATTAACTTGGTTAATCCTATATGCCAATCATGTGATTCATGTTCCATAGTGGTTTGAGCAATGGGCGGGAAGATTTAAGGAGAAATTTTTAATGCAAGTGATGGGCAAGAAGAAGGTGAACTATAGCCTAGAGATCCCATAAAGTATGTGCCAGTATTGTTCCTAGATCCAAGATAGGGTCCACCTACTATTTTAAAGGATTACTTAGATCACAGATCAATATCAAGATAGGGTCCACCAACCACAGTACCTAATCTAGTTAAAATAAAATAAATAAATTTGTGGGTTGACATGGTGTCTAGAGAGATTTCAAACAAAAAAAATTAGAAAATTCCTTTTTGATCCTAATCAGTGAAAAAAATGCAGTATGTATTGATGTCCCAAATTCATTCATAGATAATATTGACTCTTAATTGTCAAATTATCTCCTAGCTAAATTTAGTAATTTTAGACCTAATATTGACTCATTTCAAAAGTGGGATAATTTTAAATGGCATCCTAAGGGATAGATTGATATTATTTCTATGCCTAAATTTTTTTCCTTGATCAAATTATCTCATTTTAAAGACTATATTAAGATTCTCAATAGAGGCCCATGGTTCATGGGAAAATCTAATGTTTGACTTTGTAAGTGGAAACCAATTTTCAATCTTGATAGTGATGTTATGGAGGACATCCCTATGGGTGAACCTATTAGAGTTACCTTTAGAATTCTAGGTGCTAGAGGTCATTTTGGGCATCGCCAAAGCTCTTAAGAAATCAATTTCCATTGATCCCATTAATAGGTCTAGACATAGACTCTTAGATACCCATGTTTGTGTTCTCATTCTTGTTGATACACCTTTATTCATTCTATCAAATTAAGATCCAAATATGGGGTTTGGAATTAACAAATCTTGTTCATAAGGGATTCAAAAATCTATAAAACTTGCAATGTCTTAAATCATTATTCTAAGGATTTTCCCTTGAATAAGAAACCATCCCTTACCCCCACTCCCTATTGGGTTAAGAAACCTCTATCCTTGAACCCTGCCCCCCACTTTCCTAAAGATCCCATCCCTAATCCCTCCTCCTCTCACCCTTCTCACCTTCTCCTCCTTAAACCTTCTCTAGCTCCTCTTATCCTAGGTAAAATGTTTTAAACCACTATCTCTCCTAAGTCTTAGACTTTCCTAAATATTATTATCTTGCCCAAGATCAACTTAGTCTTGAATATCTTAGTTGATGTTGTATCTATTGCTCTAATCAATCTAAAGGATAATAAGTCAACTAAGTCACTCTACCCTTCGATAATATTTTGGTTGAAATAATATTTTCCTCTCCCACTTCAAACCATGCTCCATATCTATCTCTAATGTAACACTAAGTAGATGTCCAGGAAGACTCACCTCATACCATATCTTATGAAACTTTATTGTATGACAAGGATCTAGTTCCTTAAGAAGTCACTCTTATTCAGGAATTACTAACTCCAATCAAAAGCTTCAAGCTACCTATTCCATTTTGTCCCATTGAGGGACAATGTACTTAAGAAAGTAAGTGATATGGTGGTGATATTATTAAGGAAATACTAAAGGAAAAATGGATGAAAATTTAGCCAAAAAATGGTAAGAAAAAATCTAAAGTTGGAGAAGAGTCAAGATCATAAGGTAGATCAACTAATCAAAATTATAGAAAAGCAAAAACTAACAATCAAGTAGTAAAGGGTACACAAATGACCCTTAAATGCTTCCTAAGTAATAATAAATGAAGATCATCTCATAGAATATAAGGGGGTTGAATAACCCTATGAAATAGAGACTGGATATAAATATGGCCTAATCATAAACTTGATATCTTAATCATCTAAGAAACCAAAATGTTTGAGGATTTTTTTTGAATAATAAAGCTAATCTCTAGGATAAATCTCTTTGTATTATTAGTAGTTCTCAAGGTGATTCTAGTGGGATGGTAGTTCTCTAGGACGTTATTATATTGGAAGTAAATGTCCTTTTAAAAGTCAAATCTCATATTACGGTGTTTTTTTAAAGATATTCATAATAAACTAGAATGGGTTCTTATAAATTTATATGTTCCTAATTCCATGAATGACTCAAAAAAACTCTAAGGGGATTTAATTGAGATTAGGAAAAACTTTAAGGATAAGAATTGGATGGTGGTAGGAAATTTTAATTCTCCTTTGTCCCCAGGGGAAAAAAGAGGGAATTTATTCTCTCAATCATAGCATGTTGGTTTTTAGTGATTTTATTATAGGGGTGGAGCTTACTGATGTTGAATTAAAAGGAAATCCCTTTACTTGGTACAATAGGAGATTAGGAGAAAACCTCATTCAAGTTAGGCTTGATAGGTTTTTAGTTTATAAGTAGTAGGATTTACACTTTAGTAACTCACTATCTTCCTTCGCTAAGATCGGATCTGATCATAATCCCCTAGTTTTCTATAGTGAAAACATGTTTAAAATCAAAAGTATCCATTTCAAATTTCAGAAAATGTGGCTTACCAATTTGACTCTATCAAATTCTCTAAAGGAATGGTGGATGTTTTTGGTGTAAGGATCTACTATGTATATCTTATCCATGAAACTCTAACATGTTAAGTATAAACTCAAGATATGGAATAACAAAGTTTTTGGGAAAATATTCTCTAAAAAATACATAATTGAGGAGTATTTACATAGAATTAAGGATTAAAATAATGATTTTAGATCCACTCCCTCTTTACACACCAAAGGAAAGGAACTTTTAAGTTTATTTCACAATGTAGAAGCTAAGGAAGAAATCTTATGCTACCAAAAAATAAAGAAAACTTGGCTCAAGAAAAGTGATAAGAACATAAAGTGATATCATCTCTTATATTATATAAATCATGATATAATAAATTCATTTCATAAATTAGGAGGGAAGATGGGACTTGGTACAATGATGAAAAAGATATTAAATTACAAATTGTAAACTTCTATAAAAATATTCTAGCTCATGTTCCCTTTAAGGACACACATCTAGAAGATCAAGTGGTTAATCTCATTTAAGGAGTTATTTACCAATAATAAAACACCTCCATACATAATCCAACTTATGATGAGAACATTAGATCTATTATCTTGACTCTGTAATGTGATAAGGCCCCCATCTTGGATGGCTTCCCCCCATTTTTCTTCTAGGTCTTTTGGGACATTATTCAAAATGAATTTTGCTTAGCCATTAATGAAAATTTTAAAGCTATAACGATGATTAAAGAATTAAAAAAATAATTTTATGGTTATTACCCCTAAGAATCATGGGGTAAATTAGTTGAATGACTTTAGACCAATCATCTTATGTTCCACTTTCTACAAAATCTGCACTAAAGGTTTGGCTTTAAGAATTCTAATGCTTCTTAATAAGTTGATTGCATAACAACAAAGGTAATTTGTGTTTACAAAAAAAATCTCAAATGGTACTGTTATTACTAATGAAACTATACATTCTGTGGCAAATTATTCTTGACAAGGTATGTCTCTGAAATTGGATATGAATAAATCATACGATAGAGTTTTATGGCACTTTCTAGATAGAGTCCTTGAAAATTTTGGGTTTAATCAGGTTGTCAAAATTTTGATTGATTCTTAAATATACACCTCCATGTTTTTATTTATTATCAATGGGGTTCCTAAAGGTTTTTTTAGGTGGGTAGAGGTCTTAGACAAAGTGATCCACTCTAACCATATTTGTTTATATAATTGGCAGAAACATTGAGGATAATCATTAACATTACAAGTTATTTAGGGGTTATCAAGGGAATCTTAGAGGGAAAACCAGATATCTCACCCACAAATAAATTATGGGTGACACTCTGATGATGGGAGAAGCTTTAGTTTTTGAAGCAAAATGTTTTAGGAAAATCTTTGAAATCTATGAGACAGTGTCGGGTCAAAGTGTTAACTTCCTCAAAATCTCCTTATTCATTATCAATACTTAACCTTCTCTATAAGGGAATATTTATAGCATAATTGATTATTTAATAAATAATCTTCCTTCCTCCTCCCTTGACATTCCTCTTTTTGAAGGTAAACAGAAATTAGATCTCTAGAATCCTCTAATTGATAGGATTTATAGGAAACTATTCAAATGGAAAGGTAATTTGTTTTCCCAAGATGGAAAACTAAAATTACATTAGATAATTATAAATCACCCCAATTTACTTCATGCCCTTATTTTTTATCTTGTGAAAAGTGGTTGAACAAATTGAGCAAATACAAAAGAATTTTCTTTGGAGGGGTATGCAAGACAGATTTATATTCCCTCTTTTATCCTAGAATAAATCTTATTTAACCTTTGCTAAAAAAGGATTGGGTCTCAAATGGGTGATATATATTAATAAATATATATTATCTAAGCAAGGGTAGAGGGTGATTAAGGAATACAATCAATGAACTAGGATCATTGAGGAAAAATATCTAAATTCTAGGGAAGGTTCTTGATTTCTTATGGAAGAAGGTCCTGTTAATGGTTCTACCTTTTGGAAATCCTTGAGAGATAGAAAGTATATTCATATTAGAGAGCTAAAATGGAAAATAGGTAGAGGAAACAAATTTGATTTTTTGGTGGGATCTTTGGTTCAACCAAACCCTACTTGGTTCCTTACCTCCTGCAGTGGGTCTGAATGAGTATTTTAAAGAGGTCATAGGTCATAGGGTGCGTGATTATTGGTGTGATCAAAGAATATAAGGAGGGTGAATAGATCATATGTTAGCTTAAAAATTAAATCAAATAAAAATGAAAACATAACACACTAACATTCATAGCACTACCTTGCCTAGATCAAAGGGAGGAGCATGGTGAAGAAACACAAATGAATAAAGTACAACTAAATATGAAATGAACTTACACAAATTCCTTACCAGTTCCTTGAATTCTCCAAGAGGTTATTCATTTGGATTTCTTATATTATGCTCAATAAGTCTTCATCAATGGGGTTTGGCTATATCCATATCATCTTGGCATCATGCTTAGCTTGGTATTGGCTTTATATGACCTGAAATGTCTTAGCTTAGAATTTTGGTATTATAACCCTATAGTCTATCTTCATATACAAATTCACACATAATATCATTACTATGTCCAATATCTATAAATGAATATGTCTAGGCCTACTTTTATAGGCATTGAAATCAATATTGAATGAGTTAAATCCTAACCTAAGTTTTCTTAGTTAAACCTAATAGAGTTAAAACCTCATGATCAACATGAAACAGGTGTGATTTAAGATATTTTGTATTTTGGATAAATCACAAAAGGTAATTATTACCTCTTGGGATATTCTTTTGATTTTGAATTCCCTTTTTGATAATTCATTTAATTTCTCAAAGATGAATTTTATTAGAAATTGATTAGAATTTGCATGTTAATTAATCCCTTTTAAGGCATTTAACCATATTCAAGATTTGAATTAATTCAATGTGTGCATTTTCTCTTTTTAATTGATTAATAGGTCAAATTGATTTAATTTCTTATTATGAATCCAAATTCAAGACGTTTAGAAATTCTTAGGATAAATATTAAATGTTTGGTAAGAATTGTTCTAAATTTTAGTATAAATCCATTGGAGGCTAGTTTTATATGTCTACAATTTTACCTTGTTTGGGAAGGCATAAAAATGTATAAAAATAGTAACATCTTTTCAAAGAATTTTTTTTGGTATGCTTACATCTTCAATAGTGATGAATGAACTATAGATTTCCCTTCAAGGGAGTGGTTGGAAAAAGAGGTCAATAAATGGTCCTTCAATATAAGGAAATGAGTGGACCAAATAAATGAAAATTATGGGGTGATAACACAATGATTTTCCTAAAAGTGGTCAAAATCACTAATAATCCAAGTGTGATGGTGTACAATGGTGTGCATAAAGTTGATTATAAGAATTGTACCTTGATAGTAGTAAACATGGTATTATAACATAATGATTTACCCAAAGGTGGTTATAATCATTAAGAATATGGATCTACCCCATTGAGGGTAGATAAATAGGATAAAAAATGCCTTAGTTGGGCAAAATAAAGTGAATGATTTATCTAAACGTAGTTATAATAATTAACCCTTAAATTAGAGATAACACAATGATTTACCCAAAGGTGATTAGAATCATTGAGAATTAAAGTGGGATGGTGTATAATGGTTTTCCCATAGGTGGTTATAAGGATTGTACCCTAATTACGGAAAATAAGATTGATAGTCAAATATGGAAAATTGATGATAGTAACTTGATATAGAGGATAAAGTTAAATTGGGAAAAATTATTATTAGGAAGATGCTCATCTAAACTAACAAAGGTTGAAATTATTTCATTGTTTAATTACTCTATTTGGGATATGATTTGGATTGGATCGGGAATGTTGTTGATGATAGTGCCAAGGAGATATCAATGTTTTATTACTATATAGACTTATCAAATCTAATTTTTGCTATGGCACTTGATGGTAGGCATCATGATATAAAACACCATGAGGACCTAGCCAAAATATGCATAAGGAATAACCCCCATGATATATTACTCAATTGAAACTAATACACCAATGATAAAAACCATGATGCTAATGTTATCTTTTAAATATGGATAGATTCAATAATAATGTATAATGAATCACCCAATGAATGTGCATAGATTGAATCAAGGTAATAATACTAAAAGAAAATACACAGGCACACAAATAACAAACAAATAAAAAACTATTAGTCTTAATATTAGTACAAATAATGTGACAAACATTGCCCCTAGAAAATAGGTGCCAACTTAACAAACAAACATGATGGGGGAATAGAATAAAATTAAGGGGTTCCCTAAATGTAGTAGGAAAGTGGACACTACCTACATAGTTCCATGGACATGATGATCTAAGAAAAACATCAAGCCAAATGCAGTTTTCCCAAAAAATGGGAAGAAAATAATGATAAGATAAAAATATGATGGATATGATAGAATAATAGGAATGAACTCATAAAATTTCAAGATCATGAGAAAAAGTGCTAGAAAGGATGGAGAAACTAAATGATAAGTGATTTCTTGTGACTTAGTGAGGGTTCCCAAAATACTTAAGGCAGAGAAGTGGTCAATGTTTTTGGTTTTTTAAAATGGTTTTATAAATTTTTTTGGCATTTTCTAGGTATCTCAACTCAATAAATAATGATGAGACACTAAATGATCTAAGATCATAAAATAGTGAGAGCATTCAGACCTAAAATTCTCATAAAATGATGAGATCATGATGAAAAGGGGATTGATTTGACCTCAATGTGAATCAAACATGACCCATATAGTCCCAAAAATGGCCCTATGTCACATTAGTTCCACCTTACAATGAATGAATCTAACTAGTGTATTATCCAGTTCAAAAAAACATGCAACGCTGGCATAGTGGCATAGTACAACATAGGAATGGCTAGTTTGTATTTCAAGGCATAATAAACAAATGTTGCTCCTATTTTGGCCATAGGAAATCATAACTAAGATACAACTGATCATATCAATGATGCTAATTTTCCCATAGGTGGTTATAGTTAGTAGTAAGACTGATGAAACACTAATTTGCCCATGTAGGTGGATATAAGCAAACTCACATAAACAAACTTTATAAATAATGGAATAATAAATTAAGGATGCAACTACCAAAATTTATTTCATCCTACTCCAAAATACTACCCTCTATCTAAAATTCTTGAAACAATTATTGAAACTGATCTAAATCTTCATGCTAATAGTGAAACCAATAGATGAACTAAGGTCAAACATGATATGTTGATAAGATTCAAAACATGATTTGGTCGATAGGAAAGGTATGGTAGGATGGTATGGTAATACAAAAAAGTGATAGGATGATAGGATGGCAGAATGATATAATGGAATTTTATAAATAATAATATTGATAATATGATACAACTTAAAATAGTCCTCATAGATAATGTACCAAGTCACTATGTGTAGTACCCCTTAAGGTGTATAATATTTATTATCTCATCAAGTTTATCCCCATCTAGTATGGTAAGCCTATATGCTTCTAATCCATAGTATGCAATAATGATGAAATGACCCACCTAGTTGGACTTGACCTTGCTTTTATGCTTCTTTTCAACCATGGTATTATTTTGGTATTTATTTAAGATCAAGATCACCAAGATAAAATTATCTATGTTTCACTCATCAATTGTATTGACCATGAACTCAATTATAATATACTTATAGATTTTTTACTATGTCTATGCATTTCTCATCAATTAATTCTAGCTCTTATAGGTGATTTACTAGGTAGTCATTGTCATCTAGGACATGCTTCAAAGAGATGTGTAATGAAGGAAACTAGATGTCAATGGGAAGAATATCCCTAGTACCATAAATAAGTGAGTTGGAATGGTTCTTGTTAGCATGCAGTGATTAGTATGATATGCCCAGAGGGTACATAATATTTAAAGGTACTAATCATAGTTGGCATCATTGATAATATTTTTGATAATGTTGATAAAGGTTTTATTTGATGTTTCTACCTTACCATTACCTTGAGGGTAATATGTCGTGGAAAAATGCTTTTTGATTTTGTATTAGCACATAGATTTTCAACATCCTTGTTATTGATTGATCCTCCATTATTTGATATAATGTTAGAAGGGATACCATAGTAGCAAATAAGATGGTTGAAGATAAACTTGGAATTTGATTTCTAATCATGTAAGTAAAGGGTATAGCTTTGACCCACTTAGGGAAATATTCTATAGTAGTAAGGATATGTTTATGGTCATCTAATGAGGTGGAGTTTATATTCCCAATGAGTTCAAGGCCTCATGTAGTAAATGGCCATGGCATAAACATTGGTTTTAATGTCTTGGTTGGGGCATGAATCATATTGTCATGTCATTGACATTTATCACATTTTTTGACATATACAACTGCATATATGTCCATCATTGGCTAATAATACCTATTACATAAGACATTTTTGAATAGGACTAACCCATTAGTGTGGGATCCACATACTCCTTTGTTAACTTCCTATAATGCTAATGTAGATTCCACTAATGTTAAACATTGAAATAGAGTCCCATCAAAACTATGGTGGTATAGGGTTAGTCTTCATAATGTATAACATTGGGAATTGTGGACGAAGGCCTTGGTTTATTTATGGGATAGGTCCAGTGGTAGTATTTGGTCATGTAAATAGTTATATGGGTCTGAATACCAATTAGAGTGGGGACCAATAATATCACAAGTCATTATGATAGTTGATGGTTCATGAGCTAGTGCTATTAGATTTTTAATGAGAAACTAATACTCTTTAACTATGTATGCATGTCAAATCAATGATCCAATAATATCTATGGCATATATTGTTAATTTTTTTATCCCTTGATATATGTTCAAATTGAATATCAGCAATCTATTTCTTAAGAGTGTCAACCATGGATTTTTAGGTAACCAACTTATCATCTTTGGTCTAAAAGTGGTTTGTAACCTAATTGATGATTAACTATGAATCACCATAAACCTTTAGATGATGTATGTTCCATTTTACTTCTTGTAAAAGTCTTGAAATAAGTGATTCATATTTAGCCATGTTATTGGGACAAGGGAAGCTAATCGTAAATGATTTGGGGATTAGATGCCCCTATGGATTTATGAATAAAAGACCTACCCTTGATCCATGTGCTTTGAATGACCCATCAAAATACAGCTTCCAGTGTTGTTTCTCAATAGGTGTTTCAATGATGGTCATTATGGATTCCTTAGGAAATTGGAATGTGAGTGGCATTGTATTAGTGAGGGGTTATTTATTAAGTTGATCGACAAGAACTTTCCCCTTGATGGCTTTTTTTTTACATATTCTATCTCAAGCTCACTAAGAAGCATGATCATTTTGGCCATTTGGTTTTGTAAATATTTTTTTGATAGGAAATACTTGAGTGGGTCTAATTTTTAAATGACCATGGTCTTATTATTCAACATGTAATGTTATAATTTTTGGGATATGAAGATCATGGTAAGACAAGCTTTTTCAATGGGTGTATAATTGTCTTCATACGCAACCATTTTACAACTTAGATAGTAAAATTCATTCTCTTTTCCATTATCATCATTTTGAACTTAAAGTGCCCCTAGGGTATTATCAATAGTTGATAGATATAAAAATAATACTTTTCCTAGTGTAGGAGGTAATAAGACTTGTAGATTTACTAGAAAATCCTTTAGCTATTGAAAATCTTTCTAACAATTATAATCCCAATGAAATGCCACACCTTTATTTAGTAGGTGTGTAAATGGATGGAAATTGTCCACCAATTGAGATATGAAGCATATAATGGATTGGATATTTCCCTACAAACTATAGATATACTTTAGATTGGTTAGTGGTGGCATTTATGTTATGTCTCATACTTTGGATGGATCAACTTATATGCCCCTATGAGACATGATGAAGCCAATAAATGTTATTGAAGTAACTCAAAAAACACATTTCTTAGGGTTGAGCCTAACTTTGTATTCATGCACTCACTCAAATATCCTCCTCAATGTTGCTAGATGATCATCCCTAGTCTTAGATTTACCTAATATGTTGTCAATGCAGTATTTAACAATGTCATGTATTATATCATGAAATATGAATTTCATGGTTCTTTGATAGATGGCCCATGTGTTTTTGAGACCAAATAGCATAACCTGATAACATAATGTTCCAAAAAAAGTGTTAAATGATGTTTTATGCTGGTCAATGTTTGGTAGTGAAAATTCATCTTTATTGCAATCTTTGTTTATGTCTCAAAAATTAGTGCAAATTTTGATTTCTTCTAGCTTTTTACTAACAGGTACAAAATTAGAAATCCATTAAAAATAATCGATTGGATTAATATATCTCACTTATAAGATCTTTTCCAACTCTTTATTTACCAAGATAGTAATGTGAGGATGAATTTTGTGTAACTTTTGTTTAACAAGTTTGGCATCAGGATGTATCACATGGTGGTAAACAGCCAAGACAGGGTCGAAACCTTGCATGTTAGAGTAGACCCATGTAAATATATCTAAACAATCCCTCCAAAGGGATATAAAGACTTCATGTTCCTCCTTAGTGAGGGAAGTGCCTAGTTTAATCCATTTTGGGTTAGCTGGTGTCTCGATGTTTACCTCTATTATGTCTTCCACTAGAAGGATTGAACTATCTTCAAGGATAATGGGTAAAGATTTGAACTATTTGATAATGTTAGAGTCCTCTATTAGGAATAATTAATCTAAGTCTCATAGACATGATGAATCATAATACCCAAATGGGAGATATGGCCATGTGATAAAAATAGTTAGAAACTCCTGTATGATTCAATCAAATGGTTATTATTCGTTAAGATTGAACTCAGATCCATAAATTAGTTCATCATTATTGGATTCTTGAATGATGTGATAAAAAACATGTTCCTCTTCAAGACTAAACTTGGAACCATAAAAAATTTCATCATTGGTGGTATCCTATTATATATTTGAATAAGGTTGAACACCCCCATCTAGTGTTACCTAAAACAAGTTCTCACCACTAGACTAGCCTTTACCTTTAATTTTTTCTTGGTCTAAAAGTTCCTCAAAGAAGTTTTCACTTTGGGACCTCAATTTTTTATTTAATTGTCTTTTGATAAGGGTATTCACCCACTCTCTAAAATAGAATTCAAGATCTAGTTTGATTGAGAACCCTAATTTGTGGTCTCCTAATGGGACATTATCCCTAAGCTCTATACAATCATAAAAATATTCATCATTGTAAAACCAATCAATTGGAATGTTAGATTACTTTTTGTCCCAATCTATCAGTTGGGGATAATATAATAGTATTGGATTATGAGCAATGACTGGTTGAAGGGTATAAATGGCATTATTGTCAAATAAGCTAGTTTGAGCTAAGGTATTGAATTGGCTATGATTATACTTTGCTTCATTTTTAAAATTTTAATCACTAGTCTTTGGTGATGGAACTCAAATAAGATATGTGGGGTCACCCCTAAGTAGTTTAAATCCAAGTCCATAGGTTCCTTTGAACTTAGTCATAGAAATTGGCTCAACTTTTCCCTATTGATTTAGCTCAAGGTGTCTTCCTTCATAGTCTTGTTTCTCCACCATTATATTAGGAACAAGGTACTTTTCATTTTTATAAAAGTTAGTTAACTTGTTATTGTAAAACCATGATTCATCTCCTTAAAGAGGGTCATGTTCTTAGCTAGATGCCACTATGAAAGTGATAGGTGTTAGAATATGCATTTGGCATTTACCCTTTATTTTTCATTCCATATGAAGTGGTTTGGATTTAGGCCTTCCAAAGGACTTGGGGTTCTATGGAAGCTTTGAAACATGAAAGGTGTCATGAGTCAAATATTCTCCTAGGCCATTAGCTGAGATGGTATAATGATTAGACATTTTATGAGGTGACATATGGGAAAGTGAATCAAGGGTTTCAAGGACAATGTAGTTAGCCTTTGGTAAATTAAGGAGTATTGTTTTTCCCTTATCCTACTTGAAAACTAGATTCATGCCAAAATAATAGTTTTATATTTTGAACTTGACCTCTAGATGTTTGCAATGCTCTTATGGATGCAAATATTCTAGAATAAAAACCTCCATTCCTAAATGGGAGACCATGATACACTGGTGCAATGTTGATGAGACTACATAAATCTCATGTAACCAAGGTCTTCCCCAAAGCATATTGTATGAAAATTTGAGATCTAACACATGACAAAGTGTATAATTGGTCAAGGTCCCAATGATGAATTGTAGGCTAATGGTTCTTTGTGATTCTCATTATTCATTGTTATAGGCTTTAATGGTGATTATTTCTTCTTGGAGATCTAATTTCATGTACCTGAGAAGCTTGATGAGCTTTAGAGACACTATATTCAAATTAGATCAATTGTCTATAATGACACGTCATTTTGTGCCACTTTATGTAAACTTTGATGTACAATGGGTTATTATGCAGTGGGCCAAGAGATGAAATATCACTTTGGTTAAAGGTTACTTGTTTGGATAGAGCTAGGTGTCCAACCAAAGATTTAATTTTATCAAGGGATATGTCATTTCGAACTATGGATTGACCAAGAAATGTTTTCAAGATGTTTTTATGCATAGGAAACATACACAAGAAATCTAAAATGGATATTTATGCTAGAATATTTTTCAATTGTTCTATAATGTCAAACATATTCTCTTGGACAGTGGTAAATGGATTGTTCTAAGATAGAATGGTTGGTTGGATGATGGGTAAAGTGGCAGATGGTGGTGGGTCTGATATGGTAATATTTGATCATCAAGTTGTGATTACACAATCAAGATTAGATACAAGACTATTGTTTCTAACAAATGATGGTAGAAGGTGCTAGATAAGATAAGTCTTGGTTGCTAATGCACATGTGAATGGTCATAGGCTAATGACCAGTTATTAGTATAAGGTCCTAACATGGGAATCCCTACTTACTGGTTCACTTGTGTGTAGTCTTATGTCAAGGAAATATTACCAAAATGATTTAGTTTATGAGGTATGACTAGCAATGGTCTTGTTTGATTGGTATTTAGTCTTAGATTAATTAAAATGGTGGTAACATGACCTCCTAAAATGTGGCCTATAAATTATTTGTAATCATGTACAATTGCATGATAGGTCTATTGGTTGTTTCCATCATTTTGACCTTGGTTTTGTCCATTGGTTTGATTATGTTAGTTTTTTTTAGTTCTATTGTTGGTTTGGCATTGGTTGTTGATAATGTTGTTGTTAGTGTTGTATTGACCATTGTTGTTGTTGTGGCTATTGTTTTTTATGTTGGATAAAAGGATTATGATAGATGTTGAGGCTCTAATTAGAGGTAAAATCTCACTAATACAATGTGATCTCTCCATTTTCAACATATTTTGAATTACATGTCTAATTTTCACACAACTCTATAAGTTATGGCCATTAACCCTATGATAATTATATAATTATTTTGGCATGTAGCAGTATGGAAGTTAGCACCCTCACAAACTTGATCTTTTGGAGTAATCCATCTAATCAAATTAACTTCTACAAGCTTGAAAAAGACTAATTTAATTGAATCTGTAAGGTAGGTGAAAACATGACAATTAGGCATGTTTCTCCTTGGAGGAGGAAGGTTTTACAAAGGCATAGGTTGTTATGTTTGGTGCATTTATTATGCTTGTTATGTGTGTTACAACTACTAAAGTGGTTTTTGGTAAGGAGTTAGTTGGAAAGGTGGAATAGGCTAAGTAGATAGTGTTTTCACCATTTGGACATGTCATGACTTTGTTACTCCATTTCTTATAACACTTTTTCTTGTAATTGAATTGCTTAGGTCTATCATTGTTATAGGCTTGTACTGGTTGTGATGCTTGTGCTTGAACTAGATGTTGATTTTGTCAACTATTCTAGTTTTTATTTTGGTCATTGTTATATTTTGATGAGGTTAGTTTAATGACCCCTTTTTTAATAATGGATCTTTCAATCACTAAAACTTTGTAAATGATTTATTTCAATGTATGTACACATTACAACTCCAGATAGTAAGATATATCACTATGTATATTTTTAGTAAACATAATGGCTAATTATTTGTATAGTACACTATGGGTAAATCCATGTAAAAATTCTCTATATTATTGTAGAAAGATTTCAAATCTTTCACCTAGTTTCTACTTTTCTTATGTTAAGTCTACTATTGAAATCTCATGCTCAAGATTGTAAGAAATGTGTTGCATGAACTTGTTTGAAAGATCATCAAAATCAAAAACTAAGTTCTTGGGTAATTTCAAGAACCATTCTAAGGATTGTCCTATTATACTTATTATAAATAATAATAATAGGTATATGTCTCTATAGGCCACTAGTTGACACAGAATAAATAAATTTATCATATGGACCTTGGGGTCATCTTTCCCCTTGTATTTGTCAAATTTTGGTGGTTCATACCATGAAGGAAATGTTACATAAAAGTATTCCATGTTGAAAGGGTAAGAACACATGTCATCCAACTTAAACTTTTTGACTTGTTTTCTAGCTTGGATGGTAGCAATTGCATCCTTTGTTTATTATAGCTCTTGTTTGAGGAAACTCATAGGAATATTGGCCTGAGGTAATGGTTGAGTGATCATAAGTGTATTATTTTAACTAAGGTATGATGGATTTATTTGTGTGGAAATGTTGGATTGGATAGGGAATGGATTAGGCATATGCATGCATAGATTATGGTGTGATTATTAAAATTATACACAATGTGGTGTAATATTTTGGTTCAGATCAGGTATGTAGGCCTAATGTTGGGAATAGTAAGGTTAAGATGGAAGAATATGGGCATACTATGCCTATTGAGTTTGAATAGGGACATGCTATCAACTAGTCAAACCTTACTATTGAAGGGTAATTTGGGAACTAAGACCCAATCTTTGAACTTGTGGTACATTCTACATAAAAGGTAAATATTGCCTAATAGGTACTTTTAGAATATTAGAACCTCTTGGTTTCACAAATCCCTATTGGTAAGTGGATGTATGTTGGAGATTAAACATCTATCATTGACCAAGAATAGTACATTATTAGTTAGACATCATTTGGTTTTGAATTGGCATGCTAGTTTATGACTAAAGAGGCATGTTTTCTACTACCTGATGAGGTGAAACATTGGTTTCCCCCTATTGAGGTGGTAACATGTTTTTCCTATGCTATATTGGTATGTTTGATTTTACCTACTATTGTGCATATTAATTGTCTCTTTTTGGGGAAGAGTAAGATTTGTCACATTTTGTTGTGGCATGGTACTAATCATTGGTTGATTACTTAATCCTTGATGTTGTGTTCTTGAAGAAGAAGCAAGTTGAGGATTAGGGGTAGTTGGTTGAGGTTGAGATGTAAAAAATACTACTCCCTAATTTTATGAACCACTAATGATTCTAGTTAAAGGCACATTTTTTTGTTGACTATGTGTTTGTGCATCAACATTGCTTTGGTTTAAATTGGATGTTACTTGAGCATTATCCACTACATTTCACTCATTATTCTGCATAAAAGTAGAAGATAATTCCTCAAGGTATTGAACATGTTATCTACTAAAGTGTTTTGTGTAAGTGGTTTTAAACCCTAATTTTATTAACTACTCAATTCTATTAAAACTACTATTGAATGAGTTAGATCAATAAGAGGCTTGTTTGACATGTTCATATTGTAAAATTTATGTGTTAGGTCATGGTATGTCTAGTATGTTATCTAAATTTGAATGAAATGGCCCTATATCAGGTTCCTTTATGTGATAAGAATATGTGGATCTTGATATGGTATTGGTACTATGGCATTAAGATTGATAGAACCCTGATCATTGCTCTTATAAGACATGGTATAAGGTTGTCTTGATAGTTTTGGAAAATTATCATGCTTTACCACATATTTTGATGGCATTGTATCGTAATAAGGTTATTATTGGACATTTTTTGCAATTATAGGTACTATTGACCAAATTTGACTTGATAAGTCAAATGGGACCCCTATAGGTAAAAACTTATTCCTTTTTATGTTTTAGGGGTCTAATTTTATGTCATGAGGTGTATCATAGGTCATTTAATGTTAATTAATGTCATATTAGCCTTGATCATTAATATTTTGGTCCTTATATCATTTTGAGTCATTTTGGGGGTCAAATTAGGGCATCAAATGAGTTGTACAGCCTCCTATGGAAATGTGAAGATGTAAAAAGTTTATGTCACATTACATGTGTTTTTGTATGTATTAGGTAACTATTTATAACTAAAAGTGGTAGGTGATTCAAAAGAAAGATCAATTTTCCTGGGAAAAGAGAAGAGTTTGGCACTTGCACGACCCATGGGGAAGTGTGCCATGTGGGATAAGGTCATGAGATGAATATTAAATTTAATAAATCCATTTCCATGACTTAATTACTTTATAAGTGTCAAAATTTGGCTAAAACCATTCTAATCCTTTTTCACCCTTCTAAACACATAGGATCAGTTAACAGGTTTATGCTTGGTATGGATAGTTGGAGAAATTCTAGGTCAAACACATTTAGGAGGTTAAATTTAACATAGAGAGATTAATTTAAATAAAAATAGTTAAAAAAATGGTTCCTTTTGATTTATGAACCATACTCATGAAGTTGACTATGTTCTTTTGCTTCTTAATCTATGCACCCTATAGGTTTTGCCTTGGTTTGGACAAGTCCATATAATTCACTTAATGATATTGGTTATAGATGATGTTTATTCCATCTAAAAATGATTAAAAATATTTTTTGATTATTTAAAGGTGTTTATATATGAAAATCATTTTATGTTGTAATAAGATACACCTTCCTATGTTACAGATAGTTTTCACCATTTTTTTAAGATCTTTAGGTTTTGATAATGGCTTCATGGGGTTATGTTAGGTCAATTTACATGTTTAAATGCCATATAAATTCTATCACTTTTAAATATTATCCTCCAAATAAACATTCTCCTTTAATTTTCATTCATAACCACCAATACAGTTTGTTTACCCTATGACTATCATACACAATCAACTTGGAGCTCTCGTGGAATATTCAATGTTGAAAATGAAGTGTGAAATATTGTTTTGATTTTATAAGAATATTTATGTCTCATTTAAATATAATGAGGAGAAATAAATTAACATGGATGAAAATTTTCTTGAGTATATGAAAAATTGCATGTTGCTGCCTATATGCAACTCAAAATGCTCATCCATAGGTGGTGTCTTCATGGAATAGTCATGTTGAGAAGGAGATTTTGAGTTTAAAAAATTTGTATTACATGAAAGAAGTTATACTATAATCATTTAAATATATTAAAAGTCTTTTTAGTCTCATAATTCATGTATTCTACCAATTTACTAATCATGATTGCTAGTACATGACATGCTTACCTATAGTTGTCTTCATGATCCTCCAAGCATGTTGAAGAGGAGAATTTGAACTGATTAGTGTTTTAGTAGTTATTAAATTATTTTTTAAATTTTTTAAAAGGTTAAATCCTAATTGAAACCCATAAACTATGCATCCTATTCATAGGATCATTCACTATCTTCTTATACATTAGAATGGTCACCTACAGGTGTCATCAATAGAGCATGAAGTACTTGTATAGAAATGTTAAAACATTTGGTGAAATCTTCCTTGGGGTATTAATATGTTATATGCACAATTATAGACCTATTTTCAATCTTTTATTGACAAGTAGAGGTTATGAACCATGCTCAAAAGAACAATGATAGTATTAAGGACGCTTTTCCCTAAAATTGCAAAACATAGGTCTACGAATTTTTAGAAAGACCATGTAATAGGGTTATTAAAGGTTTTGATACATATTGGGGAAAAAAACTTTATATCTTCACATTATTCAAGGAATTTAAAAATTTTGGGGTCAAGAAGACTAGGGGAAGATAGTTGTTAAGAGGGATAAAGTTGTCAATTTATGCACTAAAATTCTTCATTAACATCTACAAGTTTCAAACCTTTTGAGTGATCTAATCATATTTTGGAAGAAAAAATATCATATTATCATTTTTTAATGAAATTATGGAGTGAATACACACCATTAACATGAATATAATTAGTAAAAAATTTATATGCATGGTTTTGTCCTTAAAATACACCTACAGGCATGCCTAATCCCAAAATTGTCCACCTACAACCAAGACTCATTTTCTATATCATCCATGAGGAGGAGTTTGAGCATTAAGATATCAATTTTGGTTGATGAAAGGGAAAAAAAATTGTCATATATTCCATTAATATAAGTTTATAAAATATGTTTCAGTTCCTAAGGTAACCTACAAGTGTCCTATCATACAAATGTTCAACTACAACTGGCTAAGTATATAGTAGTGAGCTAAAAACATTGTATAGGTGATAATCTAGCCCAAGTGGGATGATAAAATAGGTATAAACACTATAAAATTATCTTATAAGATATCAATATGTATTAAACACTATACCTAAGGCCTATTTCATGAAATTAACTCCTGCATGTGTACCCTTATTCTGTAAAACACAATCATGGTTAGATGGTGCTTAGTCTAGGCCAACCAAGGAGGGATATAAATAATATAGAGTTAGAGAGGGTCGAAATGGATAAAATTATTATAATGGACTCTAAAAAAATATAATAAAACAATATTGATACGGAAAACAAGAAAAATGAGAATCATTAGGAAGTACCATATAATCCACATCTTGAAACACTACATACAGTCCATTTCACATAGTTAGTCTTGGAATTTTAAAGGGTTAGAAGGTTAAATGACATAACCAGAGGCCCAAAATTGGTATATATTATATAAATAAATTTTATAACCATATAAAATATTTAGATTGTCTAAATGGATATGGGTATTTCCCTCTATTTTATCTCAGATAGAGGGCACTCCTCTTATGTCAAAACTTGTAGGTTTTGGGAAATGATTAAAAAGTACTCTTTAGAAGTTGATAAGACATTTAAAAGAGATATTTGGAGTTGAAACACACCTAGGTAAATCATGGAAACATATCATATAAATATGAAGCCTTATAGGATGGCCTAGACCCTTAAAGTTGTAGTCAAACCTACTTGGATAGAATTAAGCCTAGAAACCAGGAAAAGCGTCATTATCACTTCCATATTGAGATGATAATTCTAACCTAATGAAACATTTATATGGGTTAAATAAATATTTACTCAATATGGTATAATTAATATAAACCCAATGATATGTACAAGACTATAGGGGTTATAATAAGCATATTAGGCAAGGTTCAATCCTAGTGCCTGAATGAGAGGTCATTTTCATTTCTAGATGTAGATGAGAATTAAAACCTATTATAGAATGTTTATAAGGTAATTTAAAATGTTTATAAGTATAAAACACATATATAAATCACAAATAATCCATTTTTGGACTCAAAACTAGCTCAGGCCCGTGCAAATTAAAGAAAGGGACTTGATAGACTGAATTAAAGTGCTCACATATTTTAGGAGACTTCGTATGTAGGCCAAATAAGTTTATAAGAGTTATTATGGGTCATAAAAAACCTTAATGTGGAAGTTTTTTTCAATTTTAATGTCTCATATTTATGGATGAGTATTAAGAGGGTAAAATAGGCCAAAACCCTTACTAAACCCTTGGAGTGACCAGTTTGAGGAAATGTGGATGGAAAGCTAATATAATGGCATGGTTTAATTATGATGATTATTAGATGTTGTATAATAATATATTAAGATACTCCCCATTAGGATTAGTTGTACGAAATTATATAGATAGGGCACAAAACATTATACTTTTGACTATTTTATGTGTTTTATAGGTTCCAGGAGGTTACAAGAGATGCAATCACATGGAAGGGAAGCATAAGAATTAATATAAATTTTCATATCAATTTAATTCCCTATAATAAATCCTAATTTCCTCAACAATTTTATCCATTTTTGCTAGTCAAAACTATTATAGTGACCAAGCTAGTGAGAGGGGTGGAAAACTTCAAGTGAGCTAATTTTAAGGTTTGATTGATGCCTATAAGTATATGGAAGGTATTAAAACATTTCATACAATAAATTTTAAGGTATTCTCATGATTAAATGAAGAAAAATTTGAGGACAAGTGTGAAAGGTGTGAGAAAGAGGAGTTTCTTAGACTATAGATGGTGATAGCTCATATTGGGAAGGTTTTAGATGACTAGGACTACAACCAATGTATGGAGAAGCATGTATGAAAGAATTACCATTAATTCCAACAATTAGACCTATCCCTAATCAGTTTTGGTATTTTCAAACAATTCCAAATCATGGAGGTGGTTTTCTAAGATAGAATGAAAATTTCCATGCCACTTTGTAAGAGTTTCATGACTTGGAAAGCCACTTGTTCCTTCTGACCTTGCATGGTCTAATTAAATTAATTTATCATGCATAAGTAAATAATTCTATTATCTTTAAAAGTGTCCTTATGACATTTTTAATTCCATATTCTCTTCTCTCTCTCAATTTCTATAAGAACTAGCCATTTTAGCCTTTGTAACTTATGCTCCACTTGAGTATGGTAAAACCTGACTCATTTTCATCCCATTTGATCAATAAGCCTACTTATATTCACCTCTTAATGATTATTCATATTCTATTTTACTTGGAGTATTGACATTTCTTAGTGATAATTTTGATTTCCTTAACATGTTGTCTCATTCTTTCTAACTATTTATAGTTGGAAAGTTTCTTCTTGTAGGGCATGTGAAGTGTTGTAGGAAGTGTCAAGGTTGAGTGAGTTACTCTATTCAATAGTTCCATTCAAGGCCTCTTGTATATTCATCCTATACTAAACATTCATCCATAAACTCATTATGTAATATTGATGTGAGAAGATGGAGATTGGAGAAGTGTATGTTTGGTTAGTCTCCCTTAGGATAGTTTTCTTTTAGTTTTATCTCTCCATTTTCCTCCCTCAAATTTTATGTGTAGTATTCATCTAAAATGGTATATCAAGGGAGTTAGGTTTATATAGAGATTCACCTCATCCTTAGGCTACTCATAATCCTAGAGGTGTTTCAATTGTGCCACTTCGATGAGGAGAGCTGAGACATCTCCGTAAAAGGTACAAATCCAAGTGAATAATTTTTGGCACATTAAATGTGACCAAGGTCCAAAAGAGTGGTAAGATTGTTGGTGTGTATTTCCTCTAATAAAATTTTGGAAAGAAAGAAGCTGACACCAATGATGACTCTGAATGATAACTTATGGTTGTAATTAGCCTAGGTATATATTTTTTAAAATTTTAATCATTTTTGTGTTTCCTTTGACATATGATGTTGATATGGATAGATATGGCCAATAATTATATCATGAACCTTCTTATCAGCCTTTTTATCAACCATATTTTACTCCTTAATAGTCCTATAAAAATGACTATCAATCTTATGAGACATGACAAACCTATAACCCTTCATTTCCCTCTCCATATAGACACCATGTTCTTGGATAACACTGTGTGGATGGTTACCAAGAAACATATCAAGAAACACATCTATATCAATCCCAATATGAACCTTATCATTCATATCATGATGCATATCAGCCTCAAGAGTAATCCTATAAGTCTTGTCATATAAAATTATATGTTTCCATGGATTGTACACAAAGATATTATTTGAAAGATATCAATCCTATTTGTGTAGGTGTTTATACTTATAATAATTTTTTGGAGATTGATGGTAAGTTTTGTCATTGATGTCTATAAATCATATATAATGATAAAGTGGTCTAGCAGGTCAGTGAGATGTGTTGAGTTGTGGAGCTAAAAGCTTCACCAAATGAGTAAATTACAAGTTGCTGGAGTTACACAGTCGTCGGTGTCGGTCAGGAGCGATCGACGTCGGTCAGGGGTTGACTAGGATCTGCCAGTGTCAGTTATGGATCGGCCGATGTCAGTCATGTGCAGATAGGTAGGGATCAATGTCAGTTACCTGTGCATCTAGAAAGTCTATTTTTTTGGATGAACAGATTTTTTGCATGATTAGATTAACTATTGGTATTGAGTCCACATTTTTATTTTTGGTAGGATTGATTTAAACCCTTGATTAAGAAGTATATCTAATGGTGGAGAATACATGCTCATGTTTCCTAATATTATATAATAGGATTAGATCTTCATAGCTTATTAAATAGTATAAGACATTTATTATATATGTGTACCAATCCAGGTTGTTTGAATTGATTGTAATTGATAGAGAAAACTCTTGATGGAAAGAGATCTGTACATCTGAGAGGTGTGAGAAGAAAGTGTGATTCTCTTCATTGTATTTCCTTATAGAAGAGTTTAATACAAGTTTTTAGGGTGGTTTCTTGTATCTCTTATTCTTTCTGATTCTAGTTACTTAGTATTCTAGTTTAATTCCATGTTTAGTTGCTTACATAAAAGTAATCAAGCTTGTTGGTTGATCCCCAACAAGTGGTATCAAAGCTAGGTTCACTAATAGGTGGTTTCAAATCTATTTAGTGTGTGTTGATTACAGGTCACTCACAGGGGTTTCTGTTTGAGTGGGAGTATAGCAATGGTAGAAGAAAGTAAACTGAGAATGGAGAAGTTTAATGGCAAGAATTACCAATTATGGAAAATGCAAATAGAAGATTATCTATATCAGAAAGATCTATATTTACCATTGGGTGGGGTTATTAGAAAGCCCATAGATATGGAAGATGAAGAATGGAATGTTTTTGATAGAAAGGTTCTTGGATCTATAAGATTGAGTCTAGCATCTTTTGTGATTTCCAATTTATCACAGGCAGAGACAATGGTAGAGTTAATGGATACTTTAGTAAATTTATATGAAAAGACCTCAGCTTCAAATAAGGTATATCTTATGAAGCAATTATTTAATTTGCAAATGTAGGAAGGTGGATCTGTATCTAATCATCTTAATTATTTCCATGGAATTGTAAATCAATTAAATTCAATCAAAATAGTTTTTGATGATGAAATTAAGGCTCTTTTAATCTTATGCTCTTTACCAAAAAGTTGACATAGCTTGGTAATGGCAGTTAGTAATAATGCATCTGCTACAAATATCTTTAAAGTAGATGATGTTGTTAGTGTAATCTTGAATGAATAAACTTGTAGGAAAAGCACAAGGGAAACATCAGGTAATGCTTTAAGTATTGAAAGCAGGGGAAGGCAAAGAGAGAAGAGCAAGCAAGAGAGATTAAGGTCTAAGTCAAAGATGAGCAATAGATCCAAATCTAGAAATGGAAACAGAAAAATAACCTGCTAGAATTGTTGAAAGAGAGGACATGCAAAGGAAGATTGTTGGTTGAAGGCTAATGAAGAGAATTAGCATGAAGGTAATGAAGAAGAAAAAGTTATAGGTATTGTTGCACAAGATTCTCTTTCACTTTCTTTACATAATAAAATAGAATCTTGGGTTTTATATTCTAGGCCCTCTTTCCATGCTACCCCAAATAGAGAATTTTTCAATGATTATGTCCAGGGAGATTTTGGAAAAGTTTATTTAGGGGATGATGAGCCTTGTAAAATTGTTGGCAAAGGAATAGTGCAGCTGAAATTTTAGAATGGAAACACATGGGTGTTGAAGGATGTCATGCATGTCCCAGCCCTAAAGCAGAATCTGATTTCTATAGGAAAGTTGGGTGATGAGAGTTTCACAGTAACTCTCACAGCTGAATCTTGGAAGGTTACCAAAGGAGCACTTATATTAGTCAGAGGTAAGAGAGTAGGTACTCTCTATTTATGTAATTGTATTACTAATTATTCTCCTTCTATATTATCTACTTAAGATGTGGATGCAAAGTTGTGGCACTATAGGCTCAGCCACATGAGTGAGAAGGGAATGAAAATTCTTAAGTCAAAAGGTAAGATTTCAGATTTGAAAAGCATAGATCTAGATTTCTATGAGAATTGTGTTTTGGGAAAATAGAAGAGAGTAACATTTATCAAAATTGGGTCAAAAAAGAGGAAGCACAAGTTGGAGCTTGTTCACATAGATGTGTGGGGACCAGCTCAGGTAGCTTCTATTGGAGGATCACAGTATTATGTTACTTTCATTGATGATGCTACAAGAAAGGTATGGGTATATTGCATAAAGAAGAAATCTGATGTTTTTGACACATTTAGGAATTGGAAAGCTTTGGTTGAGAATGAAACAGGTTTGAGATTGAAGTGCCTTAGATCTGACAATGGTGGTGAGTACTGTAGCAATAAGTTTAGAAGTTACTATTTTATGTATGGAATATGTAGGGAAAAGATGGTTCCAAGGACACCTCAGAAAAATGGAGTTTCTAAAAGGATGAATAAAACAATATTGGAGCATGCACAGAGTATGAGGTTGCATGCTAGTTTGCCCTTACAGTTTTGGGCAGAAGCTATAGACACTGCAGTTTACCTGATTAACAGAGGACCCTCTACTGCTCTGGATGGTGGAATTCTAGAAGAGGCTTGGATAGGTAAAAAGGTAGATCTTTAATTTCTCATAGTTTTTAGTTCTAAAGCTTTTGTGCACGTTGATAAAGAAAATAGAAAGAAGTTAGATGCTAAGTCTATGAGGTGCAATTTTATTGGTTATGGCTCTAAAGATTTTGGATTCCAGTTTTGGAATCTAGGAACTAATAAAATAATTAGAAGCCATGATATTGTTTTCAATGAGAAGGTGATGTACAATGATTAGCTCAAGAAGCTAAAGGATTCTAAGTAGGGCAATGGATATTTGGATGAGATTGTGATCCAAAATGAGCTCATGGGAAATCACTTCCAGAAAAACATAGACACCAACATCGATCAGGATGGAACTGACATCAGTTAGATAGGTCAAATAGGAACTAATGTCAGTCAGACAGTGATCGACATCAGTCAGATAGGAACTGACGTCGATCGGGTGGAACTGACGTCAGTCAAGTACAGGTGTGGAGATGATTGATATCGGTCCCTAATAGAGAATTTGGGTAGATAGCAAGCAGAAAATGAGTCTCAAATGCCTAGGAGGAGATCAGAAAGGTTAAGTAAACCTCCAATTTGATATTCTCCTTCATTATTCTATTTATTTCTCACTAATGGTAGAGAACTAGAGAGTTTTGATGAAGCAATATAGGTGGAATCTAGGAAATAGTGGGAGCTTGGCATGAATGAGGAGATTGATTCCTTGAAAGAGAACCAAACATGGGATTTGGTTGAGTTTCCAGCGAGAAAGAGAACACTGAAAAATATATGGATCTACAGATTGAAGGAAGGAGAGAATGGACAGATGAGACATAAGGCCAGGTTGGTAGTAAAAGGATTTGCACAGAAACCAGGTATTGATTTTGGTGAAATTTTTTCTCCTATAGTAAAAATGACTTCTATTCGAACTGTATTGTCTTTAGTTGCTATTGAGGATTTGCATCTTGAGCAGCTTGATGTTAAGATAGTGTTTCTTCATGGAGATTTGGATGAAGAAATATATATGCATCAGCCGAAAGGATTTGAGGTCAAAGGTAAGGAGATACTTGTGTGCAGATTGAAGAAAAGTGTGTATGGTCTCAACCAAGCTCCTAGACAATGGTTTTTTGAAATTTGATAGGTTTATGACTATGCATGGTTTCAGTAGATGTCAATCTGACCATTGTGTGTATTTTAAGAGATTGGATAATGGTATATATATTATCCTATTGATGTATGTAGATGATATGCTGGTTGCAGGTTCACACATGTAGGATATTTTTGAGCTTAAGGAAAAATTAGCTCACACATTTGCCATGAAGGATTTGGGAGCATCAAATAAAATTCTTGGCATGAGTATTAAGAGAGACAGGAAAAATCACAAGTTGATTTTGTCTCAAGAGGATTATGTGAACAAGGTGTTGGAGAGGTTTAATATGCAGGATGCAAAACTGGTAAGTACACGTATGGCTGGACACTTTAGGTTGAGCAAAGATTAGTGTCCTAATTCACATGATGAGGTAGAGTACATGAGGAAAGTTCCATATGCTTCTGTAGTTGGGAGCTTAATGTATGCAATGGTATGTACTAGACCGGATATTGCCCAAGCAGTGGGAGCTATCAGTAAGTATATGGCCAATCCATGGAAGGAGCATTGGAAAGCAGTCTAGTGGATTCTTAGATATCTGAGAGGGACCAGCAGTAGGCATTTGTGCTATGGAGGGTCAAACATTTCTATACATGGTTATGTAGATTCGGATATGGCAGGTGACTTGGATGGCAGGAGAAGCACCACAGGTTATGTTTTCACTATTGGTGGAATGGTGGTTAGCTAGATTTCAAAGTTGCAGAAGGTTATTGCCTTGTCTACTACAGAGGCATAATACATTGCAGTCACAAAGGCTAGCAAAGAGATGATATGGATGACACGATTCATGGAAGAGCTAGGAAAGGAGCAAGATATTTTCAGATTATATAGTGATAGTCAAAGTGTAATTCATTTGGCTAAGAATTCAGCCTTTCATTCAAGAACCAAACATATACAGCTTAGGTACCACTTCATTAGACAGGTATTAGAGGATGGTGAGTTGAAGCTGGAAAAGATCCATACGGATAAGAACCCTGATAATATGTTAACCAAGCCGGTAACAAAGGAGAAGTTGAATCTTCATTGAACTTTTGTTGGTCTTCAGGATTGAGTTTGAAGATGGAGAAGCTAGAATATGTTGTTGTATAGGTACTGGTGCAGCTGTTTATCTCCAAGTGGGAGATTGTTGAGTTATGGAGATAAAAGCTTCACCAAATGAGTAAATTATAGGTTATTGGAGTTACAAAGTCACTGGCATCAGTCAGGAGAGACTGACGTTGGTCAGGGGTCGACTGGGATCTACCGGCATCGGTTATGGATCGGTTGATGTCGGTCATGTGCAGACAGGCAAGGACCAATGTTAGTTACTTGTGCATCTAGAAAGTCTATTATTGTGGATGAACAGATTTTTTGCATGATTAGATTAACTGTTGGTATTGAGTCTGCGTTTCTATTTTTGGTAGGACTGATTTGAACCCTTGATTAAGAGGTATATCTAACAGTGGAGAATGCATGCTCATGTTTCCTAATATTATATAATAGGATTAGATCTTCATAGCTTATTGAATAGTACAAGACATTTATTGTATATGTGTATTAATCCAGGTTGTTAGAATTTATTGTAATTGATAGAGAAAAATCTTGAGGGAAAGAGATCTGTACATCTGAGAGGTGTGAGAAGAAAGTGTGATTTTATTCATTGTATTTCCTTTTGGAAGATTTTAATACAAGTTTTCAAGGTGGTTTCTTGTATCTCTTATTCTTTCTGATTCTAGTTACTTATTATTCTAGTTTAATTCCATGTGTAGTTGCTTACATAAAAGTAATCAAGCTTGTTGGTTGATCCCCAACAAGATGAAGCATGGTGGTCTAATGTGTTTGGTGTAGGTAGATAGTTTTCATGAAGGTTATTTGGATAAATGTATGGTGGCATGGATCATGGTATGGTATTTAAAGAAATTATCTTGGAAATTTCTATGTAGGTCAGAGTGGTTTCATGAGGTTCTCATGAAGTATGTAGGTTTGGTAGATTTGACTATGCATGGTTGGCTATAGGGTGTTGAGTCCTATGGATTGTATGCCATAGTATGGATATAAATGTGTTTATAATATGTATTTTATACATGTATATGATGATGATAATATATATAGATGGTTTTCAAGAGCTGGTTGGTATTTTGCAAGGTAGTTTGGCCCTTGGCCTAGTTGGCCTAGATGGGATTATGAGGTCTTGTAATGGGTGAAAAAGGGATTTTAGAATGTTTTATACCATATATAAATGAGATTGATAATATAGGTGTGTTAAATCATATTTAATAATTCATATTTTAGTAGATGAGAGATAAAATAAAAAATGACTTCATGTGCTTTAGAGGGTGCTCAAATGGTATATTTTGAGATCAAGAAAAAAGTTCTCACATTATTCAGCTCATGTAGCCTTTGCATGGGGAGACAATACTTTTGTATATATTAGGGAATTTTCCTAATAATTTTTTACAATCATTATTTCATGGATTAAGGACCTATTATTTATGAATGATTGCTAAGAAGGTAAACATATTTTTATGTGCAAAATTCCTCATCTTAAGACCCAATGTGAAATATATTTATTTCAGGTAATAAAAATGATGGGGAATGGATATTATGATTATTTTATGTTGTATAGGACTCATACATGCTTTTGAGGATGTGTTTTTTCATCATGACTATTTGTGGGTCCCATAGAAAAGTGCTTCTTAATAGTGTTTTTGATATTGTGAGAGATTTATGAAAGTAACCAGGGGAAAAAATGGGTCTGAGATGAATATTATGACTTGCCTCAAAAATAAATAGAAAATTTTATAAATATTAATTTTTTTGTGTCAATATTCTAGGTCTTCAAAGTTGCCTAGTCGATATGAAGGAAAGGGTACCATGAGTGAAAAAGACAAGTCAGAGTGAAAAGAGGAATTGGAAGGCCTAATCAGTGAATAAGGATGATTTAAATGGATTTGTATCATTTTTTTATACCTATTACTCATTTTAAATTAATTGGGATGTGTTTTTAATGCTTATACATTTGCTAGAAGAATCTCACAAAATGACTAGTCTGAATAAGATAAGACAGTGGAAACCATGACAGTGAGAATGGTTTGAAGTAGAAAAGTGTCCATTGAATAATATTAATTTTATATTTTAATATGTTATAATAAGGTATTATTACCTTTTAAATTCATTATAATAACTTTTAAGTTACCTTACAAGAGTTAGGAGTCATGTTCAACATGACTATGTTTTGGGTCAAGATGACTGCTACAAGCATGCTAAAGAAAGTTAAGTGCGTAAGGTATTATGAAAAATGTTGATGAATAAAATGAAAATATTGGTATTTTTAAATATATAATTTATTTAATAAATATTTTTTGAATTTTTTGAGTTAGTGTGTGGTGTTGAAATGTGAAAGCCAAATTTGCTTATCAGACTGTGTTAAGACAATGAAATAGAGACCTGAGTGATTGGTCTATAAGACCAACGAATGATGATATAAAATGAAAAAAAAAATTATGTTGATATATAAGACTAAAATAATCCACTCATTTAATTTATAAGTGTTTAAATAATCCTTTCATATACAAGAGAATATGACTATACTTTGACTAAGTATGACTAGTCTAAGTGGTCATCTTGAGAAAGTTAGTTTGAAGTTGTTTGGCCTATTAAATGATTACTAATGGATATTGATATGTTTTTTAGGTAATTGAGGACATATAAATGTGATTTTTTCAATTTATTTTTTCATAAAATCATCTATGTGCTTCATTTTAAGAAGATAGTGTTTTTTGTGTTTCTAGGCCTATTAGTAAGTAGGCTGTAATGGCTTGGTTCAATGCATGAATTGGAGTTCCAAGTGTTTTGGAACCATGTAGGATTGAAAAATTATATATTATATTTATTTTTGAAGTTTTTAATTCAATAATAGAGGATAAATATGGTTCAAAATGTTTAAGTTGTAATGTGTACTAATGAAGGGCTAATGCATTAGGCCTAATTGAGATCTAAAGAAGAAGGATTAATATAGTTTTAGGTTATGACCAACCTATTGAGATATTGTACCACTCATGTAACATTTATTATGATGTATTAAATATATATATCAAGCATTAAAATCATCTTGGCTAACCAAGGTGGGTCAGATGAGTGTATGGTATATATACTAGGCCTATTTGGTATGGAAATAGGGGGTGAGGACAAAAAAAGGAAGAATCTTAATCAAGGAGTAGAGATAGGTAATTTAGGAATATTAGAGGTTTAAGAAGATTAGTAAATTCTGTTTTATGAGTTTCATGAGCTAACAAGTCATTAGACCTAATAGTATAAAGGGTGACTTGGTTGAGTGAATGAGCTAGGAATGCCTACCTAGAGAAGAGAATCAGGTTTGATGGTGTTAGAGTAAGAGAAGGTCATCATCAGATGTAGAAGACATCAGATTAGTGGTGGAAATCATATCTGAGGTGGTTGAGTGGGTGATTAATCATCTAGGGTGTTGTATCCTCCTTACTAGTTAGAGTTAGTTAAAGGTCTAGTAGGTAATGGACTAAATTGAGGGGTGGGTGCTCCTTGATTAGTTGATGCTTGTCTAAAAGTCTCATTTTTGTGATATATTTATAAGAAATTTAGGCCATTGGTTTTATGCTTGAGAGTGGGTTTTATCCCCCATGAGGGTTTCCCATATAGATGAAGTGTGCTTGTGTTGATTGATCCTGCTCTTGCTTACGTGTTGATTTTTTTACTTTATGCTTAAGTGTTTATTTCAATAGAATAAAATGGAATTGATTATTAGAATTTGAATAAATAATTCACCCCCCCCCCTCTTCATAGATACTTTTCATAATTGGTATCATATTAGGACCTTTGAAGTAAGATTTATAGCCTATAGGTGATCCTAATTAGCTTAAGGTATCATGAAGACAAGGTTTATCTTATTTACAGTGATGGATAAGTTTGTGAAAATAAAAGTTGAAGTCTACATAGAGGTTTCAATGTTGGCACTAGCAAGTTCAAAGATGAAAGACTATACTAAATCTAAATCTAAGATATAACCTGAGTTGAATGATAGAGCTTATTGAAGGTGGTCTACTTAGTTAGCTAACATGGTAGAAGAAAGGTATGTGAAGGCATCTTGGTGAAGAAAGTAGTCAGAGGTTTTCAAGTGAAGGATGCATTGATCATCAAGCTAAAGAAGCCTGAGCATGTTGATGAGACCTATTTGAAGTCTATTTGAGACATCATAAGTTATAAAGGTATGAATTTACATTCTTGCCTATATAGTGATTAAGCATATAAGATTTGAGGTTATCAAATAGATCTATAAATCTACAAGAGTGCTTGGAAAGAATGTGTGATACCTCAAGAGTTTTAAGAAGTAACCATTGGAATTCAAATTCAAAAGACTATGTAAGTGGATTTGAGAACCAAGAGCAAAGTTTGACCTATAAAATCCATGAAAGTGATAAGATCAGATAGGTATAAAATTGAAAATTAAAGTGGAATATGTGAGGATATTATTAAAAATGATTAAGAGTTCTGACAATCCATACAGCTGCAATACATATGGGTCAAAGTCAACATTTGTTGATTGTGTTGTGCTAGTGAACCTAAGAGAATAAAACGTGGATTAAAACTTGTCTAAATCACTTGGTTTTATGTTATAAGGATTAGGTCATGTTGATATATATTTTTTGTCTTTTTATATGCATTGAAAAAGATTAGGGAGTGTGATGACATCATGAATAAAGTTTATGTATTCTGAGGTTGATAGTTGTTATGAGTTTCTTGTCAGGGTTCTGAGTATGCTTACTATAGAGGTTGAAGAATATTGTTTCAAGAGTTTAATTTGGGTTTGTGCCTTGTATATTATATTTTTTAGAAAGGGTGAATGATTTAAGGATCAATGAATACTTATAAGTATGTTTTTTGGTCTATGTTACATATTTGAAGATGCCATAAGTTCTAAGTTTTCATAATAGGGTCTTAACTATGAGGGTGAGGTTGATCTTTTGAGTCAATTTAAAGTGTTTTCATGAATATATCAATGGAATAAGAGGTTTTTTATGACATTAAGGTCATGTATCATGAGTTTTATTATTATGGTATCCTATTTTGAGTGTTTTTATGGAAATATTACTTATCATATGACTGACAGATATTAGGTGTATACACAAAATTATATGGCAGTTTGTTTCCATGAAATGTTTTGAAGAGTTATTAGCCATAATGGATTATGTTTTCTAAAGGATAATTTTTTGAGGGATTAGAGGTCTCTTTATATTCTTCATGAGATATTTCTTCAAGTGTTTTAGCATGTGAGTTCTTTAGGAGGTATGTTCAGGTCTCCTAGTCTTAAAGTGCCTTTTTGATCAATTTTTAATGCCTTGGTTGAGTGGTGTTTTGAAGGAAAAGAAAGAAGTGGTTTGTTTTAGGACTTGAGGAAGGTTGAAGAAAGTCATTCCCACGTGGTTTGAGGTCTTGATGAGTTTAAATGTGAGTTTTATGCTCAAAAGTCATAGTTGACCAATTTTAGTAGTGATGACTATTTAGAAGGTGCCCAAAGTACTCTTTTGATGATTTATGATGGCTAGAAGATTGGAAATATATGATTAAATTTGGGTTTGATATTTAAAAGTATAATAGGATATTTTATGATGTCCATGAGGTGATTAGGTATGTGTTTGACCATTTGGTCAAGGTGTTTGTTGTAGGATTTGGTATGTATGCCTAGTTTGCTTAGTTTCAAGTGTCACTTGAAGAATGAACATGTGTCATAAAGAAGTTTTTGCTCAATAAGGTCTTAAATGTGTTTAAGACATATACTAGATGGTTCTATAGGTTAATGAATATTTTTGTGCTAGGTGGAGCATTCTAAGTGGTCTCTGACTCTACTTCTCAAGAGCATGTGTTTGGAGGCTTAAACAAAGTCCATGTTCCCAAAAGTATGGAAGCTTTAAATTTGGCATGGAAGTGAGTTTTAATGGTTTCCAATTTTGGTATCCAACTTAGGTGTCTACATTGATCATAGTTTGACTTTTGACCAATTGTTGTTTTAAAGACTTGGTAATTTGGGCATGTTTGGAAAAGTGATCAAGATTTGGAGTTGGAGGTTGAAAGCTTAAAAATTATTTTGATGGGCCAAATGGGTATCTAAATAAAGTTTTATATTAGTTTTTAAGTATAATTCATTTTATTCAAATTTTAGCTTACTAGGTCTAATTGGCTAGAAGGCTAAAGAAGGAAGTATGCTAAGGAGGATGAGTTGGAGGCTCATTATTATCATGTCTTAGGGGTAATTATATTGGACTTTAGATAAGGAGTTTCATGGATTGAAGTGATCAAGATAGAGAGTTATGAGGTCTATAGTGGATAGATAGGACTATAAGGGGTCTAAATAGGCCTAGTGAAGAACATGAAGATTGTTAAAGAAATTTTCCAACTAAGGTTGTAATTTTTTGGTTTTATTTTAGCATGTTTGTCAATTCTTATCATGATTCAAGTGTGGTGATATGCTTGGAGTGCCCTTGATGTTTTATGTGGTGCCTTGAAAGTGATGATTAGTAAGCTTGTATGAAGCTTTGGTGATATTTTTTTGTTTGAACTGATGGTAGATATTATTAGAGGTCTTGTAGGTGTGAATGTGTTGTATAGACTAAGGGGGAGCCTTTAAAGTGGAGTAGGATCCTAGGGAGTGTTGTGTTATAATGTAATTGGTGATAGGTCCAAGAATATAGGTAATTTGGTAGAAGTTTTTTGAGTGTAAGCACATTTTAAGGGGGATTTCTTCTTATTTGAGGTCAAAATAGTACTATTTTAGATGTATTACTATATGTGAGCTTGATTCCATGTGTTCCTTGTAGCTTACTTGATTGATTTTTTAGGTGCTTAGTGTTGAAGGGTGTCCACTTTGTCATTTTGGCAAAGGGGGAGAGAGAAAAGGAGTGTTACCATTAATTAAAAAGGGGGATATTATTAGGAAATTAATGGTAAGTGTTTTCATTGATGTCTATAAGGCATATATAATGAAAAAGTGGTCTATAAGGTCAGTGAGATAGAGCATGGTGGTCTAATGTGCTTGGTGTAGATAGATGGTTTGCATGAAGGTTATTTGGATGAATGTATGGTGTGATTTATAATTGTATGGTATTGAAAGACATGATCTTTTAATCTTATATTTAAGTTAGAGTGGTTTCTTGAGGTTCTCATGAAGTATGCAAGTCTAGTAGATTTGACTATGCATGGTTGCCTATAGGGTGTTGAGTCATATGGCTTGTATGCCATGGTATGGAGCTCAGTGTGCTTATAATATGCATTTTTTACATGTATATATGGTTTTTAAGAGGTGGCTCATAGTTTGTATGGCAGTTTGGCCATTGGCTTAATTAGCCTAAATGGGCTTATGAAGCCTTGTAAATGGTCAAAGAGGGATTTAAAAATGTTATATGCCATATATAAATGAAATTTGATTATATAAGTGTTTTAAATAATATTTACCAAGTTAGAGGTCATCATATGAGAGAGAAAGTTATAAATGACTTCATGTACTTTAGAGGGTGCTCGAATGGTGCATTTTAAGCTCAAGAAAATAGTTCTCAAGTTATTTGGATCATGTATCATTTTCATTTGGAGCGTATCCTTTTGTTTATATTGTGAAATTTTCCTAATAAAATTTTCCAATCATTATTTTATGTATTAAGGACCTATTATTTATGAATGATCAATAAGAAGGTAAGCAGTTTTTTATGTGCAAAATTCCTAGACTTAAAAATCAATGTGAAAGATATTGCTTGTAGGTGTTAAAAAATATTGTATACATATATTATTATTATTTTATGTTACATACGACTCCTCTAGGATTTTTAGGATGTGTTTGGTCAATCTTGAGTATTTGTGGGTCCCATAAAAAAGTGTTTCTTAACAATGTTTTTGATATTATGAGAGATTTATAAAAGTAACCACAAGAACAAATGGGTGTGAGATGAATATTATGACTTTATTAAAAAAAAATGGAATTTTTTATATATATTCATTTATCTATTTTAATTTTCTAGTTCCTTAAAGTTGCTTAGTCGATATGAAGGAAAGGGTAAAATGAGTGAAAAGACCAGTCAAAGTGAAAAGAGGAATTGGAAGGCCTAATCAGTGAAAATAGATGATTTTAATTTATTGGGGTATTTTTTAAGGAATATTACTCATTTTTCATTAAATTTTTAGTCTTTTTTATGCTCATAAATATGTTATAAGGGTCTCACAAAATGACTAGTCTGAATAAGACAAGACAGTGGAACCCATGATAGTGAAAATGGTTTGTAATAGTAAAATGACCATTGAATCATATGAATTTTTTGTTGTAATATTTTAAAAATAGGTTTTATGACCTTTTAAATATATTAAAATAAATTTTAAGTGACCTTACATGATTTAGGAGTCATGTTTAACATGACTGTGTTTTGGGTCAAGATGGTTGTTACAGGCATGCTGAGGAAAGTGAAGTGTTTAGGTCTTATGAAAAATGGTGATGAATAAAATGAAAATATTGGTTTTATTAAATATATAAATTATATAATAAATATTTTTTGAAGATTTTGAGTTATTTTTAGGTGTTGAAATTGGAAATCCAAATTGGTTTGTCAAACTTTGTTAAGACAATGAAATAAAGACCTGAGTGATTGGTCTATAAGATTAATGAATGATGTTAGAACATGAAAAAATACATTTGTATGTTCATTTAAAATAATCATGTAATACACTCATGTAATTTATAATTATTAAAACCACACTTTCATGTAAAAGAGATAAACTTCTATATGACTATATTTTCAATGAGTATGACCATTCCGAGTGGTCACCTTGAGAAAGTTGGTTTGAAGTTGTTTGGCCTATGAAAAGGTGAATAATGGATTTTGTGATGTTTTTTAGGTTATTTAAGACCTATCCATGTGATTTTTTCAAGTTATTATTTTATAAAACCATCTATGTTCTTTATTTCTATAAGATAGTGTTTTTAGGCCTATTGGCGAGTAGGCTAGAATGGCTTGGTTCAAGGCATGAATTGGAGTTCCAAGTGTTGTAGACCCATGTAGGAGTGATAAATAATATATTTTAGGAATTTTTGATGTGTTTAATTAATTAATATATGATAAATATTGTTCAATAGGTTCAATGTGTAATGTGTATTAATGAAGGGCTAATGCATTAGGCATAATTGAGATCTAAAGGAGGATTAAGCTTGTTTTGGGTTATGAAAGACCTATGGAAAGATTTACACATTAATTTAAAGTATATGAGGACATGTTTAAAATATATATCAATAATTTAAATCATATTGGCTGACCAATATTTTTTATATGAGAGTATGGTATATATATTAGGCCTAATTGGCCTATTTGGTATGGAAAGAGTGGGTGTGGGAAAAAGTGAAGGAAAAAGATCAATCAAGGAGAAGAGATAGTTCATTGAGGACCATAATAGGGTGAATAGAATTATTCATTTTTTTTTAATAATTTTTATGAGATAACAAGTCATTAGACCTAACAATCTAAAGTGTGACTTGGTTGAGTGAATGAGCTAGGAGTGCCTACCTAGAGAAGACAAGCAGGTTTGAAGGTGTTAGAGAAATATAAGGTCATAATCAGATGTATAATACATCAAAGTAGTGGTGTAAATTATATATGAGGTGGTTGAGTGGGTTATTAATCACCTAGGGGGTTTTAGCCTCCTTGTTAGTTGGAGCTAGCTAAACGTCTAGTAGGTACTGGACTAAATTAAGGGGTGGGTGCTCTTTCATCAGTTGATGCTGGTATAAAAGTATCATGTTTATGATATATTTATAGGATAGGTATTCTATTATTTTTAGGCTTGGGAGTGTTTTTTATCCCCCATGATTTGGGGGAAAAAATCATGAGTTGTTTTTTAGGTAATGGAGGACATATAAATGTGATTTTTTAAAGTGATTTTTTGATAAAATCATCTATGTGCTTCATTTTAAGAAGATAGTGTTTTTTGTGTTTCTATGCCTATTATTAAGTTGGCTGTAATGGCTTGCTTCAATGTATGAATTGGATTTCCAAGTGTTTTGGAACCATGTAGGATTGAAAAATTATATATTATATGTAGTTTTGAAGTTTTTAATTCAATAATAGAGGATAAATATGGTTTAAAATGTTTAAGTTGTAATGTGTACTAAGGGAAAAAATCATGGGGGATAAAAAACACTCCCAAGCCTAGAAATAATAGAATACCTATCCTATAAATATATCATAAACATGATAATTTTATACCAACATCAACTAATCAAAGAGCACCCACCCCTTAATTTAGTCCAGTACCTACTAGACCTTTAGCTAGCTCCAACTAACAAGGAGGCTAAAACCCCCTAGGTGATTAAGAACCCACTCAACCACCTCATATATAATTTCCACCACTACTTTGATGTATTATACATCTGATTATGACCTTATATTTCTCTAACACCTTCAAACCTGCTTGTCTTCTCTAGGTAGGCACTCCTAGCTCATTCACTCAACCAAGTCACCCTTTAGATTGTTAGGTATAATGACTTGTTATATCATAAAAATGATTAAAAAAACATGAATAATTCTCTTCACCATATTATGGTCCTTAATTAACTATCTCTTCTCCTTGATTGATCTTTTTCCTTCACTTTTTCCCACACCCACTCTTTCCATACCAAATAGACCAATTAGGCCTAGTATATATACCATACTCTCATCTAACAAATATTGGTCAGCCAAGATGATTTAAATTCTTGATATATATTTTAAACATGTCCTCATAGACGTTAAAATAATGTGTAAATCTTTCAATAGGTCTTTCATAACCCAAAATAAGCTTAATCCTCCTTTAGATCTCAATTACGCCTAATGCATTAGCCCTTCATTAGTACACATTACACATTGAACCTATTGAGCAATATTTATCATATATTAATTAATTAAACACATCAAAAATTCCTAAAATATATTATTTATCACTCCTACATGGGTCGAAAACACTTGGAACTCCAATTCATGCCTTGAACCAAGCCATTCTAGCCTACTCGCCAATAGGCCTAAAAACACTATCTTCTAGAACTAAAGAACATAGATGGTTTTATCAAATAATAAATTGAAAAAATCACATTGATAGGTATTAAATAACCTGAAAAACATCAAAAAATCCATTATTCACCTTTTCATAGGCCAAACAACTTCAAACCAACTTTCTCAAGGTGACCACTTGGACTAGTCATACTCATTCAAAATATAGTCATATAGAAGTTTATCTCTTTTAAATGAAAGTGTGATTTTAATAATTATAAATTACATGAGTTTATTATATGAGTATTTTAAATTAACATACAAATGTATTTTTTCATGTTCTAACATCATTCATTGATCTTATAGACCAATCACTCAGGTCTTTATTTCATTATCTTAACAAAGTTTGACAAACCAATTTGGATTTCCAATTTAAACACCTAAAACTAACTCAAAAGCTTCAAAAAATATTTATTATATCATTTATATATTTAAAAAAACAAATATTTTCATTTTATTCATCACCATTTTTCATAAGACCTTGAACACTTCACTTTCCTCAGCATGCCTATAGCAACCATCTTGACCCAAAACACAGTCATGTTAAACATGACTCCTAGCTCATGTAAGGTCACTTAAAAGTTATTTTAATATATTTAAAAGGTCATAAAACCTATTTTTAAAATATTACAACAAAAAATTCATATGATTCAATGGTCATTTTACTATTACAAACCGTTTTCACTGTCATGGGTTCCACTGTCTTGTCTTATTCAGACTAGTCATTTTGTGAGACCCTTATAACATATTAATGAGCATAAAAAAGGCTTAAAATTTAATTAAAAATGAGTAATATTCCTTAAAAAATACCCCAATAAATTTAAATCATCCATTTTCACTGATTAGGCCTTCCAATTCCTCTTTTCACTTTGACTGGTCTTTTCACTCATGTTACCCTTTCCTTCATATTGACTAAGCAACTTTAAGGACCTAGAAAATTGAAATAGATAAATGAATATATATATAAAATTCCATTTATTTTTTATGAAATTCATAATATTCATCTCACACCCATTTTTTCTTGTGGTTACTTTTATAAATCTCTCATAATATCAAAAACATTGTTAAGAAACACTTTTTTATGGGACCCAAAAATACTCAAGATTGACCAAAAACATCCTAAAAATCCTAGAGGAGTCCTATGTAACATAAAATAATAATAATATCTGTATAAAATATTTTTTAACACCTACAAGTAATATCTTTCACATTGAGTTTTAAGTCTAGGAATTTTGCACATAAAAACCTGCTTACCTTCTTATTGATCATTCATAAATAATAGGTCCTTAATACATGAAATAATGATTGGAAAATTTTATTAGGAAAATTTCACAATATATAAAAAAGGATAAGCTCCAAATGAAAAGGATACATGAGATAAATAACTTGAGAACTATTTTCTTGAGCTTAAAATGCACCATTTGAGCACCCTCTAAAGTACATGAAGTCATTTATAACTTTATCTCTCATATGATGACCTCTAACTTGGTAAATATTATTTAAAACACTTATATAATCAAATTTCATTTATATATGGCATATAACATTTTTAAATCCCTCTTTGACCATTTACAAGGCTTCATAAGCCCATTTAGGCTAATTAAGCCAATGGCCAAACTGCCATACAAACTATGAGCCACCTCTTAAAAACCATATATACATGTAAAAAATGCATATTATAAGCACACTGAGCTCCATACCATGGCATACAAGCCATATGACTCAACACCCTATAGGCAACCATGCATAGTCAAATCTACTAGACTTGCATACTTCATGAGAACCTCAAGAAACCACTCTGACTTAAATATAACATTACAAGATCATGTCTTTCAATACCATACAATTATAAATCACACCATACATTCATCCAAATAACCTTCATGCAAACCATCTATCTACACCAAGCACATTAGACCACCATGCTCTATCTCACTGACCTTATAGACCACTTTTTCATTATATATGCCTTATAGACATAAATGAAAACACTTACCATTAATTTCCTAATAATATCCCCCTTTTTAATTAATGGTAACACTCCTTTTCTCTCTCCCCCTTTGCCAAAATGACAAAGTGGACACCCTTCAACACTAAGCACCTAAAAAATCAATCAAGTAAGCTACAAGGAACACATGGAATCAAGCTCACATATAGTAATACATCTAAAATAGTACTATTTTGACCTCAAATAAGCAGAAATCCCCCTTAAAATGTGCTTACACTCAAAAAACTTCTACCAAATTACCTATATTCTTGGACCTATCACCAATTACATGATAACACAACACTCCCTAGGATCCTACTCCACTTTAAAGGCTCCCCCTTAGTCTATACAACACATTCACACCTACAAGACCTCTAATAATATCTACCATCAGTTCAAACAAAAAAATATCACCAAAGCTTCATACAAGCTTACTAATCATCACTTTCAAGGCACCACACAAAACACCAAGGGCACTCCAAGCATATCACCACACTTGAATCATGATAAGAATTGACCAACATGCTAAAAAAAAACCAAAAAATTCCAACCTTAGTTGGAAAATTTCTTTAACAATCTTCATGTTCTTCATTAGGCCTATTTAGACCCCTTATAGTTCTATCTATCCACTGTAGACCTCATAACTCTCTATCCTGATCACTTCAATCCATGAAACTCCTTATCTAAAGTCCAATATAATTACCCTTAAGACATGATAAGAATGAGCCTCCAACTCATCCTCCTTAGCATACTTCCTTCTTTAGCCTTCTAGCCAATTAGACCTAGTACGCTAAAATTTGAATAAAATGAATTATACTTACAAACTAATATAAAACTTGATTTAGATACCCATTTGGCCCATCAAAATAGTTTTTAAGCTTTCAACCTCCAACTCCAAATCTTGATCACTTTTCCAAACATCCCCAAATTACCAGGTCTTTAAAACAACAATTGGTCAAAAGTCAAACTACGATCAATGTAGACACCTAAGTTGGATACCAAAATTGGAAACCATTAAAACTCACTTCCATGCCAAATTTAAAGCTTCCATACCTTTGGGAACATGGACTTCCATTAAGCCTCCAAACACATGCTCTTGAGAAGTAGAGTTAGAGACCACTTACAATGCTCCACCTAGCACAAAAATATTCATTAACCTATAGAACAATCTATTACATGTCTTAAACACATTTTAAGACCTTATTGAGCAAAAAATTCTTTATGACACATGTTCATTCTTCAAGTGACACTTGAAACTAAGCAAACTAGGCATACATACCAAATCCTACAACAAGCACCTTGACCAAATGGTCAAACACATACCTAATCACCTCATGGACATCATAAAATATCCTATTCTACTTTGAAATATCAAACCCAAATTTAATCATATATTTCCAATCTTCTAGCCATCATAAATCATCAAAAGAGTACTTTGGGCACCTTCTAAATAGTCATCACTACTAAAATTGGTCAACTCTAACTTTTGAGCATAAAAATCACATTTAATCTCATCAAGACCTCAAACCACGTGGGAATGACTTTCTTCAACCTTCCTCAAGTCCTAAAACAAACCACTTCTTTCTTTTCCTTCAAAACACCACTCAACCAAGGCATTACAAATTGATCAAAAAGGCACTTTAAGACTAGGAGACCTGAACATACCTCCTAAAGAACTCACATGCTAAAACACTTGAAGAAATATCTCACGAAGAATATAAAGAGACCTCTAATCACTCAAAAAAATATCCTTTAGACAACATAATCCATTATGGCTAATAACTCTTCAAAACATTTCATGGAAACAAACTGCCATATAATTTTGTGTATACACCTAATATCTTTCAGTCATCTAATAAGTAATATTTCCATAAAAACACTCAATATAGGATACCACAATAAGAAAACTCATGATACATGACCTTAAGGTCATAAAAAACCTCTTATTCCATTGATATCTTCATGAAAACCCTTTAAATTGACTCAAAAGATCAACCTCACCCTCATAGTTAAGACACTATTATGAAAACTCAGAACTTATGGCATCTTCAAATATGTAACATAGACCAAAAAACATAGTTATAAGTATTCATTGATCCTTAAATCATTCTTCCTTTCTAAAACGTCTAATATACAAGGCACAAACCCAAATTCAACTCTTGAAACAATATTCTTCAACCTCTATAGTAAGCATACTCAGAACCCTAACAAGAAACTCATAACAACTATCAACCTCAGAATACATAAACTTTATTCATGATGTCATCACACTCCCTAATCTTTTTAAATGCATAAAAAAAGACAAAAATTATATATCAAAATTACCTAATCCTTATAACACAAAACCAAGTGATTTAGACAAGTTTTAATCCATGGTTTATTCTCTTAGGTTCACTAGCACAACACAATCAACAAAAGTTGACTTTAACCCATATGTATTGCAGCTGTATGGATTGTCAGAACTCTTAATCATTTTGAATAATATCCTCACATATTCCACTTTAATTTTCAATTTTATACCAATTTTATCTTATCACTTTCATGGATTTTATAGGTCAAACTTTATTCTTGGTTCTCAAATCCACTTACATAGTCTTTTGAATTTGAATTCCAATGGTTACTTCTTGAAACTCTTAAGGTATCACACATTATTTCCAAGCACTCTTGTAGATTTATAGATCTATTTTATAACCTCAAATCTTATATGCTTAATCACTATATAGACAAGAATGTAAATTCATACCTTTATAACTTATGATGTCTCAAATAGACTTCAAATAGGTCTCATCAACATGCTCAGGCTTCTTTAACTTGATGATCAATGCATCCTTCACTTGAAAACCTCTGACTACTTTCTTCACCAAGATGCCTTCACATACCTTTCTTCTACCATGTTATCTAACTATGTAGACCACCTTCGATAAGCTCTATTATTCAACTCAAGTTATATCTTAGATTTAGATTTAGTATAGTCTTTCATCTTTGAACTTGCTAGTGCCAACATGCAAACCTCTATGTAGACTTCAACTTTTATCTTCACAAACTTATCCATCACTGTAAATAAGATAAACCTTGTCTTCATGATACCTTAAGCTAATTAGGATCACCTATAGGCTATAAATCTTACTTCAAAGGTCCTAATATGATACCAATTATTAGAATTATCTATGAAGAGGGGGGGGTGAATTATTTATTCAAATTATAATAATCAATTCCATTTTATTCTAATGAAATAAACACTTAAGCATAAAGTAAAAAAATCAACACATAAGCAAGATCATGATTAATAAACACAAGCACACTTCATATATATGGGAAACCCTCATGGGGGATAAAACCCACTCTCAAGCATAAAACCAATGGACTAAATTTCTTATAAATATATCACAAAAATGAGACTTTTAGACAAGCATCAACTGATCAAGGAGCACCCACCCCTCAATTTAGTCCAGTACCTACTAGACCTTTAACTAACTCTAACTAGTAAGGAGGATACAACACCCTAGATGATTAATCACCCACTCAACCACCTCAGATATGATTTACACCACTAATCTGATGTCTTCTACATCTGATGATGACCTTCTCTTACTCTAACACCATCAAACCTGATTCTCTTCTCTAGGTAGGCATTCCTAGCTCATTCACTCAACCAAGTCACCCTTTATACTATTAGGTCTAATGACTTGTTAGCTCATGAAACTCATAAAACAAACTTTACTAATCCTCTTAAACCTATAATATTCCTAAATTACCTATCTCTACTCCTTGATTAAGCTTCTTCCTTTTTTTTGTCCTCACCCCCTATTTCCATACCAAATAGGCCTAGTATATATACCATACACTCATCTGACCCACCTTGGTTAGCCAAGATGATTTCCATGCTTGATATATATCTTTAATACATCATAATAAATGTTACATGAATGGTACGATATCTCCATAGGTTGTTCATAACCTAAAACTATATTAATCCTTCTTTAGATCTCAATTAGGCCTAACGCATTAGCCCTTCATTAGTACACATTACAACTTAAACATTTTGAACCATATTTATCCTCTATTATTGAATTAAAAACTTCAAAACTACATATAATATATAATTTTTCAATCCTACATGGTTCCAAAACACTTGGAACTCCAATTCATACATTGAACCAAGCCATTGCAGCCTACTTACTAATAGGCCTAGAAACACAAAAAACACTATCTTCTTAAAATGAAGCACATAGATGATTTTATCAAAAAATCACTTTAAAAAATCACATTTATATGTCCTACATTTAAGTGTACTTGTGTTGATTGATCTTGATCTTGATTATGTGTTTATTTGTTTATGTTATGCTTAAGTGTTTATTTCATTAGAATAAAATGAAATTAATTTTGAGATGTTGAGAAATTGATTCACTCCCCCATCTCAGTAGATATTTCCAATAATCATCCCAAGAATTCACTTCCCTATTAGCTTACTAGTGATTTTATCTTTCCCAATTCCACTCACAAGTTCTCTCCTTCATCCCACACTCCATTTCTAAATCCTTCACCTTATAATACACCTCCATTTCCAACTCCTTCACATTCCAATACATCTCATATTCCAAATCATTCACCTTAAATCCATGATCCTATCCGTCAACTTTCCACCTTACCCCTTATTGAGGAAGATCATATCTTAAAAGATTCATGTGAAGAAGAGAAAGCTTAATTCATGGATGATCAAGAAGATCTGATGTGTGATTGTGATGAATGAATCACCATAGGTACTCCCCTTGGTGAAAAAAGGAAAATCCATTAGATGATGAATCCATATTTTAAGAGATGTCCACCCATGAAGTACACTCTATTTCTTCCATTTTTGAGGGAATGTGTATCGATGAGGAATGTGGCCAAGACTTGAAGAGAGAGGTATTTGAAGAAGACTCCATGTTTGATCATGAATCTATGGATAACCATCTCAAGCATGAAGTGTAAGGTTATATAAAATATGGATAACACTTTCAAGTCATCCCTAAAGAATTGGCAGTCCTAGGAGCATCTCATGAAACTAAGGTAGAGGAAATAACTCTTAAATATGACATTCATGAGGAAGAAGATTTATGGTAGAATTTTAATGTCATATTTAAGGAATTTGATAGGTTGGGTAATGTTTTTTCTTCTCCAAAAGATTTCATATCTAATGAAAAGTTTGTTGATGAATCTAAACATGATATTTAGTGTTTAATCAAACATAAAGATGAAGTTCATTATGCTACTCAAGAACTTGTTGTCAATAATCCATTTGATGATGCTAGTGTACTTGCAATTGTAGACATGGATAATGATGTCAAGGTAGATCTTATTGTACCTAAAATATATTAAAGCACTCCATCTAAGTTAAAAACATATTCAAGGATGTGGGAACATGATGGAGAGCTTGGTGATTCCAAACATCAAGCACATTATGCCAAAGAGGAGAGCAAGGTTGAGAGGAATGCCATATTTTCAAACATGCACATCAAGTTCCGTGTACATGAGAAGGTTGATACTACTTGGATTCAAGAATATTCCATTTATATAGTTACCCTATATGGAGCTACCTAGTTCTCATTGAACCTCATGCCAATGAAGTTGGCAAATACCATGAAGAAGATGGAGGCATCAATGCTAAAGGAAAAAGGGCTACATGTCTCACTAAATCCTTCATGTCATGAAGCAAGTAAGGATTAAAAATTACCCTTTGATCTAGGAGGGAGGTATGTTTAGTTTTTAGTTGTACATAGTTTTTTGTTTTCTGCTTTCCTAAGTTCTTTGAGTATATGTGTGTCTTGTTAGTGTGTTTGCTTTGCTTTGTGTGTGTCCTTTATTTTATGTGGTTGAGGTAATTAGTTGTCTTGTATTGGTCTAGATTGTTGTCAATTGTTAAAGGCTGCTTGTATGTTTCATAATTTATATGACTCCCTAATCCCAATGGACTTATAAGGCTACTGGTCTAGTTAGTATAGTAGGCATACTACCTCTATGAGTCACCAATTTGTTGACCAAATTTGACCCTATAGGTTAAATTAAGACCCATATAGGTAAAAACTTGTTTTTTAAATGTTTTAGGGGTCTAATTATATGTCATTAGGTGCATCATAGTTCATTTAATGTTATTTAATGTCATATTCACCTTAGTCATTAGTCTTTTAGTCCTCATATCATTTTGAGTCATTTTGGGGGTCAAAATAGGGAATTAAATGAGTTGTATGGTATCTTAGGGAAATTTTAAGGTGTAAAAATTTATGTCACATGCCATGTGTCATATTATGCTTTAGGTAACTATTTTTAACTGAAAGTAGTTTGTGCTTCAAAAACAAAGTAGTTTTCTTAGGAAAAGAGAAGAGGTTTGCACTTATACAACCCATGGGGAAGTGTGTCACATGAGATAAGGTTATGAAATGAATATTAAACATATTAATATCCATTTAAATGGTTTAATTTCTCTATATGTGTAAAAATTGTCCTAAAACCATTATGTTCTTATTTCACCCTTCTAAACACAGAGGACCAATCAACCAATTTATATTTGGTAAAGATAGTTAGAGAACTTCCAAGTCAAATGCCTTTGGGAGGTGAAAATAAAATTATATATATTAATTTACATAAAAATATTTGGAATAATGATGTCATGTGCTTTATGAACCATCCTCATTAAGTTGACTATGTTTTTTTTCTTGACAATCTACACACCCTATTAGTTTTGCCTTGGTTTAGACAAGTCCATACAATTTACTTGTTCATATTGGTTAAAGATGATGATTAATTCATCCTAAAATTATTAACATTATTATTTTAGTTTTTAAAAGTGTTTTTATATGAAAATCATCTTATGTTGCAAGAGGATACACCTTCTTATGTTACAAGAAGTTTTTCACCATTTTCAGGATCTTTAGGTTTTGACAATGGATTCAAGGGGTTGTTTTAGGTCCATTTACATGTTTAAAATTCCATATAAATTCCATAAATTTTAAATATTATCCTCCAAATCCACTTTTTACTTGAAGTTGCAGTCACAACCACACATACCGTCAGTCTGACCTATGACTATCATACACAGTCAACCAGGAGCTCTCATGGCAGATTCAACATTGAAAAGGAAGTTTGAAATATTATTTTTAGTTTAGAATTATCTTTATGTCTCATTTAAAAATCATGAGGATAAATCAATTAACATACAAGCAAAATTTCTTGAGAATATGAAACATTGCATGTTGTTGCCTATATGCAACTCAGAATGCTCATCTGTAGGTGGTGTCTTCATGGAATAGTCATGTTGAAAATGATATTATGAGTTTAAAAATGTTATATTACATTAAAAAATTCAAATTTTAATCATTTAAATATCTCAAAAGACTTTTGAATATCAAAAGTCATGTATTCTACCAATTTACTAATCTTGACTACCTATACATGACATGCCTACCTATAGGTGCAATCATGATCCCCCAAGTATGTTGAAGAAGATAATTTGAATTTATTAGAATTTTTGTAGTGATTAAATTATTTTATAAATTTTATAAAAGTTTAAATCCTAAGTTAAACCCATAAACTATGCATCTTATTCATAGGATCATTTACTGTCTACCAATACATTAAAATGGTCACCTATAGGTGTCATCATCAAAGGATGAAGTACATGTATATAAAGGTTGAAACATGTGTTTAAAAATTAAATTGGGTATTAATATGTTATATGAACCATTTAATAGCTAATTTTAGGGTTATATTGACAAATGGAGGTTGGGAACCATGCTCAAAGGAATAATGACAATATTAAGGACTCTTTTCCCTAAAAATGCAAAATAGAGGTCTAGGTGTTTTTGTCAAGACAATGTAATAGGTTTATCAAAGGTTTTTATGCATATTTGAGATAAAAAGTTTATATATTCACATTTTAAAATTACTTTACAAATTTTTTGGTCAAGAATACTAGGGGAAGATAGTTGTTAAAAGGAATAAAGTTACCAATTTATGCACTAAACTCCATTAACATCTATGGCTTTTGAAAATTTTGAGTGATCTAATAAGGTTTTGGAAGAAAAACATATTATCATGTTTTAATGACTGTATGGAGTGAAAAACACAACATGAACATGAATATCATTAGGATAACTTTGATATGCAGTGTTTTGTCCTTAAAATACACCTATAGGCATGCCAAATCCAAAAATTGTCCACCCACAACCAAGACTCATTTTACATATCATCCATAAAGAGGAGTTCAATAAATAAGATATTAATGTTTTTAAATTAAATTTATACCAAATTGGCATGTATGACATAAAAATAAGTTTATTAGTGATGTTTCAAGTCTTAAGGTAACCTATAGGTGTCATATTATAAAAATGTTCACGTACAACTAGCTGAGTAAATAGATAGTGATCTAAAAACTTTGTATAGGTGATGATCTATCCCAATTTGTATTATAAAATAGTTTTAAAAAATATAATTAATCACTATTCCTAAGGCCTATTTCATGAAATGAATACCTACATGTGGAACCCTATTCTGTAAAACACATTCATAGTCAAATGGTGCTCAGTCTAGGCCAACCAAGGAGGAGTGAAAACAATACAAAATTAGAGAGGGTATAAATGGAAAAAATTATTAAAATTTAATCTAAAATAATATAATTATGCCATTTTTATATGGAAAAAATTCAAAATAAGAACCCTAAGCAAGTAACATACAGTCGACATCTTGAAATACTACATACAATCCATTTCACACAGTCAGTCTTGGAATTTTGAAGAGTTGGAAGGTTAGATGACCTAAAAAATGCCTAAAATTGGTAAAAAGTATATACATACCTTTTATAAACATATAAAATATTTATCTTATCTAAGAAAATAGGGGGAGTTCCCTCTATTTTATCTCAAATAGAGGGCACTCCCCTTATGTCAAAACTTGCAGGTTTTGGGAAATGATTCAAAGGACTTTTAAAAAGTTTATATGACATTTAAAATATTTATTATGAGTTTAAAAACACCTATTTAAATAATTGAAACATATCACAACAATATTAATCCTTATAGTATAGCCTAGACCCTCAAAATTTTAATCAAACCTACTTGGGCAGGGTTAGGCTTAAAAGCCAAAAACAGAGTCCTTGTCACTTACATATTGATATTATAATTATAACCTGATGAAACATGTTTATGGGGTCAATAAATATTTTTTAAATCTCATATAATTTATGAAAATCCAATGGGATGGCCTAAACCATAGGGGTTACAATAGGCTTATTAGGCAAGGTTCAAGCCTAGTGCCCAAATCAGAGGTCATTTTCATTTCTAGATGTAGATGAGAATTAAAAATTTTTAGATCATGTGTATAAGGTCATTTCATATGTTTAAAAGTATAAAATTTTCCAATAAAGCACAAATAATCCATTTTTGGACTCAAAATCAAATCAAGCATGTGTAAATTGGATAAAAGAACTCGATAAGCCAAGTTGAAGTGCTCACATATTTCATGAGACTTTTCATGGGGGAAAAATAAGTTTAGATGAGTTATCAAGGGTCTTAAAAAAACTTATTGTGGATATTTTTTAAAAATTTGAATGTCCCATATTTATGAGTGAAGCTTAAGAGGGTAAATTAGGTCTAAACCCTTATTAAACCCTTGAAGTGACCAGTTTGAGGAAATGGAAAAGGAACTCTACTATAATGACATAGTTTTCCTAGGATGATTATTTAAGATTTTAAAATACTATCTCAGGATACTCCCCATTACGATGATTTGTACATAACTATATGGATAGGGTTACAAAATAGGGTACTTTTGACTATTTTTTGTGTTTTTTAGGTTCTAAGAGGTTCCAAGAGATGAAAATAGTTTAGAAGGGAAGCTTAGGAATTTAAAAAATTAACCTTGTCAATTTTATTCCCTAGAACAACTTCTAAGTGCCTCAACTAGTTGCTTCATCTTAGCCAATAAAAACTAGCATAGTGACCAATCTAGTGAGAGGGGTGGAAAACTTCAAGTGAGATAATTTTACATTGTGTTTGATGCATATAAATCCATGGAGGGTCTAGAAACATGTATTCAACTCAATTTTATATATTTTCATGAGAAACTAAATCTTAATTTGAGAACAAGTGTGTAACATGTGGGAAAGAGGAGTTTCTTAGATTGAAGATGGTGATAGCTCATTTTGGGAAGTTTCCAAAAGACCAAGACTATTGTAATCATATATAATTTCTAAATTGGTAGTTTTAGTGTGGATTATTACACAATTTATCAATGTAAAATATATCAATAAAACAAAATTAAACACTAGTATTCCATTGGTTTAAAATCAAGATAATAATAATGAGTAGAAAAATATAGGTTATTATGATTTCCAAGATACTGATAATGAATCCAAATATTCATAATAATATTCATAGACATTAATTCATTCTTAAAAATCACACATGATTCCTTTTTTTGATATAGGACACCATGATAGGGAGCCTCTTTTGAGATTCATCCGTTAGTATCTTTTTTTTTCTCAACTTACTTGTACATAGTTTCTTTCTACATACTTGTACATAATTTTGTAGCTTACTTGTACATAGTATCTTTTTTGTTACTTGTACATAGATTATTGAAAAAATATTAAAAATAATATAACATTTAAAAATACAAAAACAATAAAAAGAATTCAAATAATTCAAAATACCATAAACATTTCAATGTATGTATTATCCATGCTTTACATTTCTACTGCCATGATAGACTTACATTTGCTATTAGATGATGTTGTTTGTCAATTTATATATAGTACCATTATTATCTTGATCTTATTTGAGTGTGTGAAGTTACACCCACATCCTTTATTGATTCAATCTACCCATTGATGGGGCATCTTACTTCTACATTTGTGACATACATCGATATATCTACCCACAGAGAACATCTTTTACATTACTACACCATCCAAGTTATGTCATTCATACACAAAAAAATATATTTATCATGTTTATGTACATTAATTACTATCTTATATAGATTATGATTTTGACATTAACTAGTATATAGCACTTGTGTATCTCTTAGCATTTGTCTAGTTTTATACTACATGTTTTGCATACTTTCACTTCTTACTTTGATTAGTTAGATTTAATTTTATTTATTGGATTTAAATGCCTTCCTTTATTTATTTTAGTAACTAGATATGATTGAATTTATTAGTTCATTTTTTATCTCTTATGTGTGCCTTATAACATTTTCCAATGTCCTTTGCTTATACTCTTCTATGTGTTGATGGCCCTCTACCAATCTTTCCTTATTTTCAATTATTTGTGTATGTGGAAATTGAACATGCCTTGTATGCTTGATTTCTAGTCTAAGTTACATGTGCCCATGTCCCTTTTTATACTGGTCCCTTGGACACTTTTGTATTCTTCTTGCTTCTTACCTTATGTTCTTATTTGCTTGTTTCTTCTCAATTGTTTGCAATTCCATGATCCACATCATGCATTATCTTGATTTCTTGGATGCCATGATGGACATCATGTTACATACATCTTTGACAACTAAAAACTAAAAAATAACATTTATAATTTCAATTTATTATACTACACATGATATTACATTGTTACATCTTTCTAGGCATGCCCTTGTTGATCTAACAATCTGCAATACAAGCTACAATAAATCTTGAGACATGTTTTTTATTATCATTTATATGTCATGTATTTCATAACATAGCACACTTTCATGGATATTTATTCTAATGGAAGTCATTATAGGGTCTTAATTCTAATCCTCAAAAGAGGGGGCAACAAACAAGGGTTTGATTATAAATATTAGAGCCTTTTACCAATTAAAAATTAGTTTTTAGAATACTAAAAATAGTAACCAAAACCCTAACTAGGTAGATCAGACCAATAAAATAGTGACTAATATATAATAGTGATAAAAAAATAGCAAAGGAAAATAGCACCATACTTGGACTAAAACACTGGACAACAAAGTGTCTTATTTTTAGTGCTCCTATCCAAATAACAAAAAACCCAAAATTTTCAAAAATAGATAGAAAGGTAAGTTTAGTTACAGTTTTTTTATCTATAGTTTAGTTTAGATTGGATAGTTTTGTATACTTTTCTCATATAATATATATATAGGGGGCATCATGCACAACATGATGGCTCTCACTTCTAATTTTACATTGGTTAGTTGGTACAACTTCCATATTGAAATCCATGTTATAGACACTAATGATTGAGGGTAATGTGCATGGCACATTTTCATTCTTTTCTTTCCAAATTAAGTATATCACCCAAGAATTCTTAGTATTTATGTGCCTTATTCCATCTATAGGTAGTTGGAATCATTCTGAAGTGGCATTCATATAAGAATAGGTCTTAATTTTGGAGTGGCTTTCATACAAGCCTAATCTCCACCTTTCAAAGTGGAAAAGATTATCATAGTTCTTAGTACACATTCATCTATGCACCCCAAATTTTTATATTATAGAGTATTCATGTGCTTCAAAATCCATGTCATATGACCCACATTCATACCGATATTAGTTCATAGCCTCACTTAGTGGGTAATGATGGAGCCAAAGGACTAGCTAGCCTTTGTATTATTAAGCCATCTATTCAGAGGGATTGGACACAAAATCCACACATTTATTAACACATGCATGACCACATAAATTCACTTAGTAGGTAATGATGGAGCCAAAGGTCCAGCCTTTATATTTTTAAGCCACTCTCAAGTAATTGAGCTCTTAAATCTATTAGAGCTACTAATTTTGGTAAAACACATAACCAACATTACTCAAAATATACCCAACATTGCTTAACATCACTAAACATCACACATCTTCATGATTTTCACCCTTAAAGGTGGATTTAGGTATGCTTTCTACTTTTCCTTTATCCTAGTATTTCACTTTGTTGCATCACTAGAATAAAGGGGAAAAATGTAGTCATATAAAATGTTCAAATTGGTAGTTTGAGTGTGGCTTGTGACACCTTATCTATAGGTCCTTCTTACATGCTCTTCTAACCCTTCTATACCCCTTTTTATCATTACTAATTATCCAAAACCTTCTAAACCTTGATTCCACCTTATCTATGTTACTTTCCCCATACCAATCCTATCCCTCAGGTCTCAAGCCTATAGGATAAGAGAACCATACTTAGGCTATAGTACTGAACCCTAGGGTTTCCCATTTTAGGTGCTCATGTACCTTTGAAATTTGAGCCCAAATGGTCATTTTCATCTAATTCTTATCCTTCATTATGTCATCCTAGCATGAATACATTTGAACCATGATAAATAGTTCCCTATAAAATCCCATCCAAATATCATTTACAAAGGAAGGGGACAAATCTTATAAATTAATCAAGAATACAAAGGCAAATTTCCCTATTCTTTGCATATAGTCACCCAACATAGCTGTAAACATATTCAAACCCTCATACCAATCCCTATCTACCTCAAATACTATCAAATTGGAATTTTTTCATCCTCATCACACTATTTCACAAAGCACATCAAGTGGGAGAACTACATATGGCTTGATCCCTCTTCAGAGTATTGGTATATAGGTAGAATAATGACATAAGGGGTATAGATCACATGTTTAGTACATCTTACACACCCAACCCCCCTCCCTTTTCAAGTGATTCAAATCTCATTTTATCAAGCATGATAGAGGGTTAGGGTTTGAATATTAAATCATATTTGAAGAGAGCATTGTTGACATTCAACACTCAAGATTTCATAAACAGGATCACATAGGAACAACATAAATAACCCAAAAAAATTAGGTCTCTATGAGTAGTTTGGACAATAGCAACAAAAGAGGACAACAACATCAGACCCCAAAGTGTCCTATAAAAGCTAGATTTTGATTTACAATATTATAGCTAGTTTTAAAACCTACAACAACCATTTCAACCTATTTTAAGCTAACTTATATTTCTCCTAATTTATTTTTATTTTGAGAATGGTAAAAAAGATAGATAAATTATACAAATTAGGACTATAATTATTGCAATATGATTTATTGATTTATTAATCTAGACCCTTAACTAAAATAGGAATAAAACTCCATTATTCCAAAAAAAGTTAAATAAAATACAACCAATTCATGACAAGGCATGTATGAAATCCTTCCCCTTCATTCCAACCATTAGACCTATCCCTAGTTAGTTTTGGGATGTTCAAATAGGTCCAAATCATGAAGGAAATTTTCTAAGCTAGAATGAGAACTTTCATGACACTTTGTAAGAGTTTCATTACCTAAAAATCCACTTATTCCTTATAACCTTACATGGTCCATTCCACATTCATTTATTATGCATAAGTAACTCATTTTCTTAGCTTGAAAAGTGTCCTTTTGATATTTGGACTTCCTTCTCTTCTCTCTCTCAAGTTCTATAAGAACTAGCCATTTTGGCCTTTACAACTTATGCTCCACCTAAGTATGGTGAATCCTTGATCATTTGAATAATATTTGATCAATAAGACTACTAATTTTTTCCTATTTATGACTATTCATAGTGTGTTTTACTTGGATGATTGATAATACTTAGTGATAACTATGGTTTCCTTAGCATGTTGTCTCATTATTTCATTTTATTTTAAATTGGAAATTTTATTCTTGCAAGGCATGTGAAGTGTTATAAGAAGTGTCAAGGTTGAGTGAGTCTATAAACTAGTTTCATTCAAGGCCTCTTGTCTAGTCCTCCTAGCCTAAAAATTCATCCCTAACCTCATAATGTAATATTGATGTGATAAGATGTAGATTGGAGAAGTGTATGTTTGGTTAGTCTCTTGGTTTCATGTGTAACATGTAGCTGGTTAGAATCCATCAAATTATTTGGTGTATCACCTCACTTAATATAGTTTTCTTTTAGTTTTATCTCTCCCTTTCCCCCCCAAAGTTTAGGTGTAGTTGTGATCCAAATTGGTACATCAAGGGAGCTATCCCTATATAGATATTTAAGTCATCCTTAGGCTACCCACAAGCTGAGAGGTGTTTCAATTATGCCACTTAGATGAGGAAAGATGAGACATATCTTCAATAGGTGTAAATCCAAGTGACAAAAAGTATGGTAGCCAAATATTAGGCCATCTATTTTTGATATTTATCCATGTAGGGAGGTGTGTTAACCAAATAATTGTCCAAAATATCTTAACTCTATTCCCATGTTTGATTTTTGTATGGTGGATAAGAATCCATCTCCAAAACAACATCATATCCATAAGGGTCTTGAACAAATTCCTCTTATGTGCTAACATTTCCATATACTAGATTTTTCATATTTCTATTGTGTGTATAGTGAGCGATTGTCAAATATATGAAAAATGTTTCATAACAAGATGGGATTAGAGTTCTATAAACTTTGAAAAACTATGTTTGAAAATATAAATGGTTCAAACTCTATCTAACTTGGTCTAGGGTGGAGTTGTATCTCCAAAAATTCTATGTGAAGACTTGGTAAAAATAGTATAATTTCAAATGTCTAACATTAAGTGTCTAACATAAATAAGGTCACGTAAAATGACATAAAAATAAGATGCTAAACTCTAATATCCAAAGATGTTCCAAATAGGTCTAAACTAGAAAAGGGAAAGAGATTTGCTAGGTCTTTTTTTTAAACATAGATTCAATATCTAGAATCAAACAGGATATTGTAGGATTTTCCCCCAAATATGGCATTAAAAACTAGACTTGAAACAAATTATGATGATGATTAATATAATAAACCTGAAATAGTTTGGCATAGACAAGGCACTTTATTCTAGACATAAACATGATCAAATTAGTATAAAACATAAAACAAAAGTCACTTTGAAGAGAGATTGACTCTATCAAATAAAGGCATAAATAATATAGTTTCTAAATTTGAGTAAATTTATTAACTTAAGTTACATAACCCAAAAGAGAAATATATCTATATCAGTTCCTATGAGTTGAGGCCTAAACAAAAATCAATTAGTGTTTGAATCCAAACTTGTGAAATTTAATAAAAAACTCAACTAAGGTAAACTATGGATTAACAAACAACAAGTTAGGAAAATTTTAACAACGAGACTATGGAAAACAAAGATCCAGGAAGGCTCAAATGATTGGTTGAAAAAAGATATAAACTGATCACAAGACAATATAAGTATATTAAAACAATTTCGGTAGTGTAATGGAATTATCACTCTTAAAATACGTGATCATGATTCATTATTTAAAGCCATGGTAATGCATGAAACATTAATTTATTTGTGTATCATAACATTACCCATTTCAATCAAGAGACACACACAATGTTTTGACATAAAAGTTTTCTAAGTTAAATGAAGGTGTCAAATATATGGAATAATGCCTCCTAAAATAATGGAGTAATGTTGGACACAAGACTCATTCATGAGGTGGTTCAAATAACAAGTTTTAGATATAGCATAGTGAGTAATAAAAAATAAATGATGAATGAACATGCAACTAATTATATCATCCTAAATTCTATCAAGGTGTGGCAAAGTGGGATTGACTAAAACTTACAAGTTACAACCATATAGATAGATCCCATGTGTGGTGAACACAAGAGAAGCAACATGTCAATTGAGTTCATATTGATGAACTTATCATGTAAGGATCTATCTCTTTGCATGATGATACCATTTTTGGACTACTTAGTGGTATCCCCTAGTTGACCAAATTTTACTTTGGAATTCATTCCTAAAGGAGAGGCTAGCCATTCAACCCCCTAGCTCTAGTAATATGTGTTCCCATATTTCTATACCCCATCATAGAGTACAGTTGGTATAAAGTTGAGAGATGAATTATTAGGTCAACGTACCCCTAGATAACTCATGAGAGGTAATGACATCTTTTTCACAAGCCAAATTACATGAAAATAAACTAGGTAAAAAGACTTTAGGGTTGATTTTATATCACCCAAACCATGTGGGTTTTAGGGAGAGATTAGGAAAATTTCTTTCTAAGCCTTGGACTAGGCACCAAATTCAATGGAAAGGTGCTTTTGATCACTCAAGCTACCTATACGGGATATGGGAAAACATATACATGCTATCCTTTTTGTGAAAACAACAAACAATTATGAGTGAGGATTGATATTAAACACCAATTTAAATGTGACATTGTTCATTACTAGGCCCCTTAGCTTAGGTGAAAAAATGGAAAGAATTGTAAAAAACTAAATGAATTAAAATCATCTATGTTTTTTTAAACCCAAAATCAAAGAGTTCAAGACTTAGCCTAGGTTCATGTTCAAACACCAATTTGAATTTTTTTAAAATTTAAAATTTTATTTTAATCACTAAAAATGATGTTTTTAACCAATCCTATATTCATTTTAAACACCAATATCCAAATGTGTAAATCTAGCATGTTCATTTTAAGACCTAAATTGAAAGGTGTAAGATTTGACTAATTCCTTTTAGAAACCCAAAATGAAATGTGTGATTAGTCTAAACATGAAAAATTTTCTTCAATCAACCTTTGAAGCTACAAAATAAGAGATCCTTCCCATTATTATAATCTCTTTATTAAATGGGAAAATGATGTTTGAATAATAGCTCTCAAGTTTTTAATCAGAATAAATAGTGATCATGGTCAATCACAAATGATTGAACCCAATTTAAAATAAAAATAACTAGTTAGTCTATGATAGAATAATTTCCAATCATGATAATTTATGTTGGTTCATTAAGAATATCAATGATCACCTATTAACCTGAAGTAAAGACCACAAAAAACAAAATTGTTAGGTTAGGCCTGATTAGCACAAAGATCAATAAAACTTACAAGGAAAAGTTTAGTCAATGGATTTAAATTCCTTTAAAACCTAGAAATAATAAATATAAATGATACAAATGATCAAAATATAATATTTAAGAACATTTTCCCCCTATAGTTAGACCATCAATGGTCACACAATATCATAGTCAGTTGGGAAAAATTGTGGTCAGTTTAGGCCAAATCAAAACTGATTAGACCTAACCATTACCGATCTATGTGTAGGTCTAAGAAATAAAGTAAAGAAAAATACAACCAAAACAAGGTTAAAATTTTAATTTTAAAGAGCTTACAACATCCAAATGAAGATTTAAAATCTACATATTGATATCCTTTATATGTGGGTGCTCATGATCCCACCTGGCATGCCATTTGTGATAAAGGAATCCATGGAGGGCAGTTAGATCATATGTTAGCTTCAAAATGAAAACATAACACACTAACATTCATAAAACTACCTTACCTATATCAAAGGGAGGATCATGGTGAAGAAACATAAATGAATAAAGCATAACTAAATATAAAATTAACTTACATAAATTCCTTACCAATTCCTTGAATGCTCTAAGAGGTTCTTCATTTGGATTGCTCAGATTGTGATCAAGAAGTATTAATCAATGGGGATTGGATATCTCCATATTTTATTAACATCATGATTATCTTGGGTTTGGATTTGGATTTGGATTTGATATGGCTTGAAATGGCTTGGTTTGGAATATTGGCATTATAACCCTATAGTCTAGCTTCATACATAAATTCCTACATAATAACATTACTATGTCAAAGATCTCTAAATGAAGAAGTATATGCCTAATTTTATATCCTTTGAAATAAATATGGAATGAGTTAAATCCTATCCTAGGTTTGCTTAGTTAACCCCAACAGATTTAAAACCTCACAATTAGAATGAAATAGGTGTGATTTAATATATTTTACCTTTTGGACAACTCAGAAAAGGTAATGATTACCTCCTAGGATATTATTTTGATTTTGAATTTTCATTTTTGATAATTCATTTAATTTATCAAGGATGAATTTAATTAAGACTTGATTAGTATTTACATGTTAATTAATACCTTTTTAGGCATTTGACCATTTTCAATATTTGATTAAATTCAATGTGTGTATTTGCTCTTTTTAATTGATTAATATGCCAAATCTATTTAATTTCATGTTATGAATCCAAATTCAATACATTTAGAAATTCTTAGGCTAGATATTCAATATTTGTTAAGAATTACTCTAAAGTTGGGTATGAAGCCATTGCTAGCCAATTTATATGTCTATAATTGGTAAGAGATTGAAGGCAGAAAAAGGTGGAAGCTTCTCCACAAAGAAGATTTGAGCCATCAACAAACTCTTTTCTTACAATAGTTAAATATGGAACTTCAGAACACTTATATCATCATCTTCATAAAATATGATCTAATTTGGTAGGCTAATTGCAACAGGTTATTTTTTATCAAGTCTAGTTATCTTTTCTTATGGGACCAAGAAGAAATGAAGGAAAAATGTAATTGTTTGTGGATAAAAAATATTATCCATAAGATGAATGAATTATTTTGGATTTTAGCTTTAAAAAATCCTAATATTAGATACCTGATGAAGACGGGAATCCTAATTCCTAATAGGTGCAATCTATGCAAATAGGAGGTTGAATGTACATGACATATTTTCCTTTCTTATTCTTTTAATTCCTCATTTTTCTAATATTTATTTAATTTATCTAATTAATTTTGGGTTCCAACTAGGTCCATAAAGGATCTAATATAACAATTGGAGGTACCTTGGGATTATCCACCTCTAAAATTTTAATGGAATCTTCTCTTGCTCACATTTTTGAAGAATCTTGATTTTAAGAAATTTGATCATTTTTGATAATCTAAATCCTATTCATTCCTCAAATTTCAAGAAAATTAAGTATTTTTTCAAAAATAATTGGTTAACCTATACCTCCTCCTATTATGATCCTCCTTCTCACCAATTTTCTTATATTATCTACTTGTTGAACCTTGAAATCCCTACACATTCTCACGAGAAATGTCTAGATAGATCGAATATTCAATGGATTTTACCTCCATCCCAATAGTATAAACTAAATTTTGATGGAGAAGCCAAAAGGAACCCTGGACCTATAGAACCTAGAGGTGTTATCCAAGATTCTAATGGGATCCTCATGATAGCCTATGTAGGACCTCTGGGGATCCAAACCAATCATATGGTGGAAGCCAAGGATGCTTATTAGGGCATAAAACTTGTAGTTAATTTAGGTTTATAAACTTTGCAAGTGGAGGGAGATTCAATGAACATCATCAAAAATATAAAAGGTTCTTCCTAATCTTCCTAAAATATAACCAATATAATATAATATGCTAAAAATCTTCTTAGTTTTTCCAAGGGGGTATCCATAGATCATATTTATAGATAATTTAATAAAAGCATAAATAAAATGGAAAATTTAGGGGTCTTTAGTGGATCTATTACCCATTGGTAGGGTGACATGGAATTTCCTATTGATGTCATCCCTTTCATTGAGCTTGACAAATGATAATCTAATGTGTGATATTATAGGTTTCACTATTATTAAATACCTTCAATAAGGGTAGAGGATATCTCACACATGTAAGGATATCATGTCTCACTCACACCTTAAGACATCACATGTGTGGATTTATTTCACATTAAGCTCTAGTAATTTAAATAGCTTCACTTTCAACATCATTCTATATTTTAGTGAAAGGGATCCCATCTATGAAAAGAGTAGCAAAAGAAAACAACCAAGGATGGGAGGTGACCATGATAGGGTTGAGCTAATATCTTACATAGAGGTGAAAGAAGATGCCTACATTTGGAAAAATATGGTTAAGGGTAGACTCACTGGCTACATGGAGAGACTAGTATTCCATGATGTGGTGATATCTAAAGAATTCACTCATGGATGGAATGACAGGGAGGTTTAAATACATAGTCTAAATCTCATGGTCACTAAAGAAGTAATCAATGACATCATAGGTATAAATTGTTTAGAAATAACATAATTCAAATATAAAAATAGAAATGAATTATTGTTTAGAAGTTTCTATATCACTCAGAGGAAAAATCCCAAGTCATTAAACCAAAAAGGGTTTCTAAGGGTGGACATTCTTAGGAAGTGGCTGGATGTGTGCCTCCAAATAATGAGGTACATCACCTTTGAGGGGAAGCATATATTCATCTTGTCTCACAATTTTTTCTCCTTAACCACTTTAGGGGACACCTAATTAGTATACCCTTCTTTCTTCTCAAATCATTATAAATGACTATTAATAATTTTAAATGTAACTCCTTAACTGATATAAACCACCAAGTATGTCATAGAGGCCATTCACATCATAAGCAAGTAGGAGGAATCTAATAGAGAGGATGATTTTTTATAAAAACCTAAAATAGAACATGTAAGGGGTATAATGAATACTTTAGAGTGGATAATATCCAAGGTGACTCTTATCCTAGTGGCAGCCAAAAATGGGACCCAAAATTTATGACACCCATCACCAATATAGGTCAGGCCTCCTTTAATTTCAAATTGAAATAGGAGATTGAATAATCTATTAAAAACTAAAAACTAAGGTGGCAATTCATAAGCTACTGAGCATGGAAATTTTTGATGAGTTTAAGAAGTTAAAAAAGTTTGTTATTCCCTAGTGATTTTTCCTTAGGTAAGGGTGCCTTTTATAAGGATAAGGAGGAAGATGTAGTTGCTAGGAAAAAACCCCATAGAGTAATAACTATATATAGTAGTGGAAGAGATGAAGCCATGATGGATATTGAATAGGGGAAGGAGGAATTTAAGTCTGTAGGGATGAATACGAAGAGTCCCATCATGGAATCTATGTAGGGAATATGTAACTATACCATAGGTATCGAAAACAAAATAGAGAACATGGGGACTAACAAACTAGTCCTCTATTTAGAGTTTGAAAATTTAGACAAGATTTCATCTGGTGTCTAGGTTTACTCTCATTTTTTTGTTGGTCTTTTATCATCTTTTTAGTTAAATTTAGTGGTTCTAGTTGCTTTAACATTCTATTTCATTTTGTCTTATTATTTCTTCCTAAAGATATTCTATAATCTCTTTATAAGCGCATGGGACCCTCAACTTGTCTTTTAACCTATCTCATAAAAAATCTTGTATGTTAATTAGTATAATATTTCACTTTACCACCAAGGTTTCATCAAATGGTAAAATAATTGATTTGACATCCTACCCCTAATTACTATATTTCAAATAGATGTAACCTTAATTAAATAATTTTAATCTAGTTAATTAGTATATCATAAAAAACAATAAATTAATTTTCATATTTAATTAAATCATTTAATCAACCATAAATTAATTTGATAATTTAAACTTGGTTAATAATTTTTTTTTAATAGACTTTAAATAAATTGCAATATCAATTAATTATTTTAAACCACACCATTTTATAAATCTATTAGTAAATTAATTAAATAGACTTAATTAGAAAGGTTAATTAAGTAATTAGTTAGCTAATACCATGTAAATAAATCAAAATTAAATTTAAATATTCATGTTTAATAATTTAGTAAAGTCTTGTATTTATAAATATTAATAGAGGAAATTAAAAGAGACAAATGATTTATCTAATTATCTACTTAAAAAAAAAGTTTATAGCAGAGTTAAAATAAAAAATCGAAGGAGTTCCCATTAGGATCTAGGTTTTATTTACAAGGCCATAAATCCTATTAATCTCAAATAGAATAAAGTATTTAATTTACTAACTTACTAAACATTATTTAACTTACTAACTTACTAATTTAATCTATTAAATAACAACTTTAATAAATAATGTGAGAAAAGATTAACTAAGTCTAAATTAAAAGATTAACTAATTACTTTGTCATTTAGTCCCATTCAAAAAATCAAAAGTAAATATAAATGTCAAAAATTCCTCTCCCACTTGCACGAGAATAATTTAATATAAACCTTTGGACCAAATGGATTGAATCTGTTAGATTTAGGTTTTATAAAGTTTCCCTAAAATCTTTTTTTATCACAAATAAAAGTTATTCTTCAATATTGGCTCTCTTTTGTTTTCATTTTCACTTTATAGGTTGTGTAGGTTCAAGTTGTGGAGGAATCTCAAGATTATAATACACCCCAATATGAAGATCATATTGTTTGTATATATGTTCTCAATCTATAAATGTTGATGATTTAGATTTAATGGATATAAACAAGTAATTATATGTATTTTTTCTATAATAAAATAAAACTAGAAAATATATATTATCTTTTATTTATTTTAATATAATAACTTTTTTATAAATTTCAAATAAACATTTATATAAATATATATTGAATATATATCAAACCCTAACTAAAAAAAATTATTTAATTCTTTATTTTATTTTTATTTATTTTTAAATAATATTCTTTGTATGGCCGGTTATCCATAGGTTGACCCTCAACCTATGGCCTTGGTGTTGAAAAAGGGTTGATGGCCATGGATGGACACTGTAGGGAGTGGGACGATTGGCTAGCCAAACCCCATCTCCCTTCTATTAATGGAAGGATTGGGGGTTGGCCAAGCCACTGCCCCCTTTCCCTTTCTTCTTCCTTCTTTTTTATTTTTCTTTATTTATTTATTTTTTCTCTTTATTTAAATTAAATATTTTATATTTGTATTTATTTTTATTTATAATAATATATATATATATATATATATAAATATAAATATGTGTATATATAATTATTATAGATCTTATGACAATTAATAATCTTCTATTATTATTATTATTATTATTATTATTATTATTATTATTATTATTATTATTATTATTATTAAAAATTAAAACTATATAAATAAGCCCATAGTTTTTCTTATTATTCAATTTATTGATTATAAATATCATTCAATTTATTGAACATAAATACAAATATTTATATATTCATATGGTAATGTTATTTTATTTATTAATATATTGATATTTATTTTTATTTATTTCAAAAAAACTAAATATTTCATTATATATTTGTATAAAGAAGAAAATCAATTTATCTTTAATTATAGGAAATTTGATTTTGATTATATTATTCATTTGATTAAATATTTTTAAAATTAGTCGTGTATTATAAATAAATTAAATTAAATTGAACATTATTCTAATAAAATTAAAGGATCAATAATATGATTTCTAATTTACTTCTATCTAAGTTCATTAATATAATCAACATAACCATAAATATATTTATATAACCTAAAATTGTTGTTGTTATTATTATTATTATTATTATTATTATTTCCAAAAATAAATTCAATTAGCATAAATTTTAGGTTATATAAATATATATATGGTTATGTTGAGCTATTATTTCTAATTCACTTCTATATGGGTTCATTATAATAATCAACATAATCATAAATATATTTATACAACCTAAAATTGATGTTAATAAAATTTATTTTTGGTACTAATAACAACAACAACAACAACAACTAGAAATGTTTGTACTCTTAAACTGAATAATATTCATATTTATTTTAAAAATAATCTAAGATAAGAAAAGAAATATTTTACAATTAAATTATAATTTTTATATATAAATATATGAGGAGGGATATGTAAAGGAAACATTCTGATTTAAGTATAATAATGCAATGAATCACACCTCTTTCAAAACATAAATATGAGGAAGAGGTAGAGGAAGTTTATCTACTTCTTAATCTACTCATTCTATCTTAACCCAATTTTTAAAAGATGCAATACATATGAATGCTACAAAAATATCTCCCATTGTACTTATCAATATTAACTAGAATAACATGTGGTAAGACTCTATCACCATTCCACTAATTACATAAATGTTTCAAGTAGAAAAATAATGCAATAACCAACATTTTCCACATACATATTATCACAATAATAATTTTGATATAGAGAAGGTGAAAACATTCTTACAAGATAATAATATAATGGATTTAAAGGAATCACATACAACAAGATGTAAAAAATATGTATCACAAATCAACATAGGTATGAACATTATCTCATCTTTCAATGATTATGAGAGTTTTTCAAGGAACATGAAGCTGAAAGCCTCAATAAATAACACCATAAATCACAGTCTATAGTAATACTTATAACTTAAAAAATATCTACATCATCAAAAAGGCATTGCAAGCCAAAGGAAATAAATATAAGCAACACATTCGTAGCTCCAAGGCTAAAGTTATAAAAATAGGTATATGCATACATATTATCACAATAATAATTTTCATATAGAGGAAGTGAAAAAAATCTTACAAGATAATAATATAATGGATTTAAAGGAATCACACACAAAAGATGTAAAAAATATGTATCAAAAATCCACATAGGTATAAACATTATCTCTTCTTTCAATGATTATGAGAGTCTATTAAGGAACGTGAGGCTAAAATCCTTAATAAATAACACCATCAATCATATTCTATAGTAATAGTTATAATTAAAAAAATATCTACATCATCAAGAAGGCATTTCAATCCAAAGGAAATAAATATAAGCAATGCACTCTTAGCTCCAAGGTTTAATCTCCAAAAATAAGATATAGGCACAATAAGAGCAACTCCCAACATTTATAAATGATTCAAAGTATACCAAATTAAGGTGTTTGACCACCCATCCTAAAAACATTATTACACGAGATTCTCACCAAGTGAGATATATGCATATCCTCCTTCAAGCCCAAGGGAAAGAGGCATGCCTCAACTCATATTCACAATTGAGTAATATTGAAAGATAAATGGCTATAAGTTCCAATAATTAAGAAAACAAAAATAGAAAAATATCAATAATAAAAACATAATGAACAAGGAATTCACTAAGGAAGATGATAGGGTATTTAATTTATTTGTCACACAAATTCATTATTGAACACAAGGGCTTCCCAACATAAATTAAGGAGTTATTATCAAGCACTAATTCCCCCCATCCACCCTCCCCACATATCCCATATCCCAACATTAACATAATAACAAAATAATAATATAATTATAAAGGGAAATCATAGCAATGATACAAAATAGAAAAACTTAAGAAAAACTTTAAATGAAGGCCTCAAGCCAATCAAAACATTTATTCATTTTCCTTTAAATAATATTCATTGAAGATAAAAATAAGAGAAGAGTAAGAATTCAAATATAAAAATTAATAATTAAAATACATACCTTAAACCGAAAGCTCCACTTATTCCAAAAGCCTTTCTTAAAGAACACAATTTCTCCAACAATACATAATGCATCCCCCAACAATCTAAAATGCGTCCCACTTAAAAGACCAAAAAAATGTCTTTGAAAATATAAAACAACAAAAATAATGACCACTATGAAGGTGACACATGGTTATCCTCATCCCAAGGATTTGACCTCCCTCCATAAATTATCTTACAAACCTCATAAATATCCTTACACACTCACTTGTGTATTTCTTCCACTTAAATGCATGACATAACTTTTTTTACAGATTAAATAAGGGTTGCTTGTGGAAATAAAAAACTTGGCCATAAATGAGGGACTTTATGTGCCTAAAAAGTCATCAATAGTAATATAAAACCCCACTTACCCAATGGGTATATATATGAGCTCAAAAATAACATGTAAGAGAAGATTTTATTGTCAAATACTCAAGCTAAATAGTGGTTAGAAAGACAAATCCAAGATTAAACACATGGTTTGGGTTTATGGGTCATCCAAACCACTTTAAAAGCTTAAATAAACTCATTGAGTGTTATTATAGGTTTAGGGCGATTAAATTAGAAGAGATTTTTAGGTCAAAACACAAAAGTTTAAAAATAATAAAGAGAATAATTTAAAAGACACAAAATAATACAATTAATAATTTGTACAAAATGACGGGTATAAAATTAAAGGTTTAGGGTGAATTTAGGTGTGCATATGATCCATAAAGGCATGTCTAAGTCCCTCGTAATCCTACCTTTGGACTCTTGTAATCTACACACTCAATATATCATTAAATGAATCCAAGAAGTAATTGATATCTAAACAATATGAACTAGCATATACATATAATACAACTATTAATACAAGTATGTCACAAAATTGAATCATAATGTTTGGTTAGTTAACTATAAGGCACAAAATACATCATCATGTTATTATAAAACAATATCTAAATAAAGCATACATCCACTTAATATAATCACACTAAGTAATGATAGTATAACGAATTAGCCAACCAAGGTACATGGTGATAATCTCATATCCATTGAGTCCACAAAATATGAAAAAACATATAATATGAAGAATAATATAATCAAGATAATATAAAGTATCTCACATCATGTTTTGTACATATATAAAGTGTCACCACATATAATAATGTATCAAGATGACTAGGGGTTAGAGGTTCAACACAAGAGCTATTACATTCTCCCCTATTATAAAATCATCATCCTTGACGTACAACTCAAACCAACTAGTGAAATAATAATTATAAAGTTTGTTTTGAATACAAAATTTTAATTTCTTTATTCCACTAAAATTATTCACTAAGTTTTCTCTTATTCAAGTTTTATAATTATTCACATCTTTTAATATAGTGGAATTTTATTCTCTTATATTAAGGAATGTTTTTAACTAAATAACTAGGATTAATTTCCTTTATTTAGTGTTCATAGTGTCATTTTATCATTTTGTCATTCACTCTATCTCAAACCAACTAAAGCCAAATATATTTTGTCATTGGATAATCTTGATCAATGACATATAAAACAATGATATTATCCTATCATAAATCATAGTGATAAGTCTAGGCACCATTCTATGGTGAAATTACAATGTGATGACATAATAATAACCCATGACATAACCATATAAATAAATATTGATCCACACTAAATCATGTTAAGCTATTCTAAAACACTAAATTATACCAAAATAACAAATTATAAACACTCATTGCATACCAAACCATCTACTTAGGCATCCCAAACACGAACCATGTCTTCAATCAAGGACTATATATAACCACCACATATAGTGGGGTGGAAAGGATGGTATCATGAACCTACATGATAGGTTCCCATTTCAACCCACTAGCTATATTCCAAGATACTTCTCCTCCCCTACACTATGCCATAGGTATAACAATTATATACATATGAACACATGTGAAAATAATACCAATAATCATCAAGAAAACTTAAAAGAATGAATAAATCAATTAAGTAAAATAAAAATACATAAAATGAGACCAAGTGGCCCCAAAAATAAAACTCAATTATAAAAAAAACACACACAACTACTAAAATTTAAATATCAATCGATCATGTAAGAGAAAAACTAATAAAAATGAGATGAAGTGGTCTCAAATAAAAAATAAATAAAATAAATGAAGAAATAAAAATTGTAAATTTTAACAATAATTTCCATGATCGGTAAATTAATTAAAATATTTGAAGATAAGAAAAATAATAATGGTTCAAGTCAAATTAGATGTTTAAACAAATTAATATTAAATTTGGTAAAACATAGGCAAACATAGATCACATTATGAACATTGTGTGACTTAGCAAGTCAACCAAGGGGAGAAAGTATAAAAATAATCTCAATTACCTCCCAAAGGAAAGAGGCATCTTGATTACCTCTAAGAGGTTTAAGGCATCTCAATTACCTCCTAGAGGTATGAGAACCTATTTATTATATCCTAAAGGTGAGAGAAATACTTGTAAATTACCTCTTAGAGGTAATTCAACAACTGTACATTATCATATGTAATTGTGTCACAATACAAATCAACTATACAACTCATGTACACAACATCCAAGTGCCATAAAAGTACAAAAATTAATCATACTATCTCACATCCCTCACTGCCATGTAACCAATTTGATGTCAATCGACATAATTTATAAGAATAGCCCTATTGTAACATCACTCAATAAAGTGAAAATTGTCTATATGTCTGAGTTTTGTCCACTGATCACTATCATCTATTGAAAATACCATAATTAAAATTATTCTCCAAGAACAAAATTATGCATCCACTATACTACTCATCAAGCCAAACCCTATAATATTTGATCTTTACCATTCCTAACTAAGGTGTAGTAAGACAAAGAAGATAAGTTTCTGTAAACCTTGACAAGTGCATCTAATATGTTATTACATGCTACTTATCACAATAAATACTATTATTGACCATCTCAAAATACATATTCTATTTCTTGTTTGTTGTGAAATATAACAACACTAATACCCTGCTTTCTACAATTCTTGTACTAACATGACTTCCTCAAAATACCCATGTTGAAACCAAGATCTATGTGTCTAGATTATCAAGGCTAGTATGTTATAATATTTTATTATTTGTGAAGTAACCATTGACTATGGGGTATTTAACAAAATAAGTTAAAATTTCTTATTTGATTCAATATTTATGTTCTTAATATTTTCAAAGTTTATAGAGTAAGTTGGCCTTATTAGACATGACATTAAGTAATAAATGTTATCAATGAGTCAATATTAGGAGATAATTTTTTTACTTAAGTTGGTGGGTGTAAATTAAGCCAAGTTATAAAATATCCACTATAAAGTGAACCATCATCTCAGTCAAGATTAATAAATTTAGGAACCATTATTATGTGGTATAAAATTTGTCAACATAAGTCAACATGGGTTTACTCAACACATTACGAAGGACTAAGATGCATCTACAAGTCATAAGTTCCACTCAATATAACATTAATATATATTATTAATATAAGAAAAAGGTTCAAAATATAGTTTCATTAAAAAAATGAAAAATTACCAACTATGCATTAAGAATAAGTACGTAGTACCTTATTAAATTATTGATTTCTTCACACTTATAAGAACTAAAATTAGGCTATCCATTTAGTAACATTCCATCAATTTTATAAATATATAATGTAACTATCATCACCGTATTTATATTAATAGAGTAAGGTTATTTAAGATATCATAATTGACTAAGTTTTATGTGGGTCTAAGCTTATATCATAAAAATGAATCATTTCAAGAAATATGCCAAAACCTCATGAATCATATAATTTATGAGCATGTAATAAAAATCTTGTAAATATCAAAAGATTACTATATAGAAAAATAACCATTATACTCATTAAAAATATTTATTACTCCCTCATATTAAAATATAATTATTGTCTCTATACCATGCTAGCAATTAGGATAGCTAATTTAATAAATATTTCATTCTTATTATAAATACTCACTTTTATATAATATTACCAATAATTAAATATCTATAAAATCATGTTAATGAAAGGTAATTTTATAAACTCTAATCTTAACATTCATGATAGGGTTAATAATTCTAATATAAACATGTGCACTTTTAATTCAAAGGCAACCAAATAGATTGAATGTTGTCAACCAAATCAAGGTACATCTATAAAATTAATGATACCATTTCATATATTCTCATCATAGTAAATACTAGTAAAATATCCCTATGAAAATTCATTCATACCATAGCTTAATTTTATTGAATATGAAAATTTGACTCCACCTCTAAAGTAGTGTTAATCATATATACTAGAATACTAAGAAAGTACTTTATGATAAAGATACCTCAAAGGTAAATATACAAGAAAATCATATTCATAACATCATTGATATACACTCCTATATAAGTAAATATAATACACACTAGATAATATATGAAACTTTAATTTGAAGTATAGACATGTCTACAAAGTTCTAAAATCAAAATTCAATGAAACTTAACCCAAGTACAAATAACATGGTCACACAAATCTATTTATGATACCAATTCTATTTGAGTGCAAATGGATAAGAAACATAGTAAGATTAATAATCATTCAATTTTTCATCTAGAATAAGCCTAAAACTAAAATTAATTATACAATTTAATATAACAATACCTCACAATTATAATTAATTATTTAACTTACTTAACTATCATACTTCTATCCTTATATATTATCATTATTTACTAAAATCACTCACTTTGTAATTTTATTTACTCAAACATAATATGTTTCATTATACACATAATGTCACTCAAGATATATAATAAAAAAACTTGATAATATAATATCATCATTAGATATCTATTAGTTATCATTATTAATAACAAAGTGATAAATTTATCTAAAACTATTATCCATTTTTATTCATCTCATTATCTTTTCATACTCTCTAACTACCATCAATTAATCCATTCTATCACAAAAATAAAACCAAGACATGCTTAACTAACTTTAAAAAAGAGATAAGGGTCATTTACTACCAGGACATGTAAACACAAAGTGACCTCTATGGGGCTCTCAAACTAGGTCAGCCATATGGCTCTACCCAAAAAGTAACTTTTATTAACTCATTACAGAATAATTAACATCAGATATTATCCCCAAAGTTCTCAATGTTGAACCCAACATCTATTATCAAAATGTAATGCCTAAACTTTTACCTAAATTAAACCCATACAAAATTCTAATATATTTTCCACTACTAAAGTTATATTATTCCTATTAACTTGGTTAATCCTATATGTCAATTAGTATAACTATTTCATTTTACTACAAAGGTTTCACCAAATGGTAAAATAATCAATTCGACATCATAACCCTGATTACTATATTTCAAATAGATGTAATCTTATTTAAATAATTTCAATTTAGTTAATTAATATATCATAGAAACTAATAAATAAATTTTCATCTTTAATTCAAGCATTTAAACAACCAATAAACTAATTTGATAATTTAAACTTGGTTTATAAAAACATTTTAAT
>JARHVA010001866.1:2447500-2577500 GCA_037957365.1 Torreya grandis | reverse complement strand
AAGCTTTATTATAGGGATTTGAATCTAAGCCAAGGGTGGGGTAGATATGAACTGACCACCAACCATAGGGGGATGCTAAATATTTCCCTATAATTATTTCACATAGCCTATAATGGATACAAACTAATTTTTAAGAGCCCTAAAGATAGATATTAGGATGCACCCAAAGCCATTATTACCAAAAACTGGGAGTTTAGGAAAAGGGCCTATGCTGAAATTTGCCAAGATTTCTAGCATCCCCTTCCTATGTACTAGGGATACAATGAATTTAAGAACCTTGGACACCCTATCCTTTTCCTATACCACTACTAACATATTTATCATGAAAATAACCATAATTTATGAATTTACTCTACTCAAATAAATCCCCATCAATTATTCTTCCCCCAAGGTAAAGATTATAGCCTGTAATATTTATTTCAATAAATCCCATAAAATTTTATTAATGTGACCTCTAGATTCTCCATCACTAAACAACATTTTCTAAACTTCACTACCTATGTCCACCACTATAACCCCAAGGGATATTGTAATGGACCACTTTATCCTTGCCACCTCTACTACAGAAACCAAAGAGGAAAATACATTAATAGAATACAAACATTTGGAATAAGATGATTAGATGGAAGACTCATGAAGAGAGAAGCCATCAATGTGTATAATCATTCCTCAATTAATGACCCACACTACCAAATTCATGCTAATCAAGACTAGGATGAATAGAAGGGACCAAAAAATAGACATCACCCCAATTAGTATCCTAGATTAATATTTGAGAGACATTCATAATTTCCCATATAGTTCTTTTGTTGTCTACTATAAGGGACTATTTTTTATCTATACCATAGTTATCTACAAAATTGGCTATATAATTAGCATCCTTATAACAATGAAGACCTTCCCAAACATTAAAACTAGCTAAACTCTCCCAGGCTTTAAAAATAATGTTCTCTATATTCCAAGAATAATTTAATGTATTTTTCAAAGTAAAAATAATAATTTGTGAGTCACCTTCAAGCTAAAGATTTTCAATACCAAAATGGGATGATATATATAAACCAATCACTAAGGCCTAATTTTCCACTTCATTGTTAGTTATATCCATCAATTTCTTAGAAATGACCCTGATAAGATATCTACTATAATATATAATGATGTAATCTACCCTAAAGGATCCAATATTACCCCCAAAGGCATCACCAAAATTCAATTTGAACCAACCCAGGGAAGGAGGACACCACTTTTCATTCTTCTTTCTTTTCTCTTTTTCTAAGACTACCATTGACCAATTAACAAGGAGTTGAGATCAACTTCCATGTAGCACACATCCTCATATCCTAGGCTGAAAGATTACCTTTTCTAGTCTTACAATGGGCCAAAACAAGATTTCAAATCATTACTTCAATCTCACTCAGTAGTACTCCAAGTTTTTTCTCTTTGCCTTCAAAAATTCTTTGATTTCTTTCTTTCTAGATAAACCAAATTAGAATGGCTAGACTGACCCTCCAAAGACCAAAAATTATTTTTCTGACATCCTCGATTGGCCAAGAAGAAAAAAAATTAAGTGTGGATGAAGGCCATGCCTAGGATCATCTAATTTCCTACATAACCAATTCTAAAACCAAACTATAATGGGTAAATCAAACAATGAATGACAAGTAGATTCTTCCACATACTTACACATGACACACTGAGAAGGGCCTAAATAGTCAATTTTACAAAGACAATCCTAAGTTAGAATGCAAAATCAAATATCCAATCAAGCAAAATCCCCCACTCTTTAAAGGTCCTCTTTGCTCCAACATAGAAATGTGGCCTAACCTATTACTATCCAGGAAGCTTCTACCATCTGGTAGCCTAAACTAATAGTATAAGAACCTAATTTGGCCCATATCCAATACAATGAATCCTTTTTATTGTTGATAAAAATCTTAAATTAAGCCAAACACTCACCAAGATGATCTATTTGATCCACCAAAACCACCAAATACTCAAAACTTTTCCAAGACTAGGGATTGAAACCTAACTCCTGAGAACATTCCAAGTAATTGATCACATTCTTTCCCCATGACATAGTTAGAAGAGTTCAAGCTTTAACCAAATCAGGAAAATCTAAAAATGGTTTGTGTATATTCCAATAATCCTCCCAAAACTTATCTCAATGTCCATTATTAATGGTCCAAGAAACATGTTCCTAAATTAGAGGTTGGCATTTGAGTAAAGAATTCTAGACATGAAAACCCTTTAGAGGATTTGAAATGGAAACAACACTCTAAAGATTATCCAATTCCAAATACTTACATCTGAGAAGCCTAATCTATAGGGATTGAGGTTTGGTGAGTAATCCCCAAATAAATTTTGCACCAAGAGCTTGATTTTGAAGGTTAAGACTTTTAATCCTAGCACATCCCATCTTTTTGACTTTACATACCCTTTCCCATTTGAGCAATGGGATCTTATTTTTCTCCTAAGCACCTTGTAGAGATTTGATAACCTAACTTGGTATTTGGAGCACAGACATACAATATATTGGAAGAGCACTCAATATATATTTGATAAGGCTAAGTCTACCTTCCAGTGTGATCCATTTACATTTCCAAGATGCCAAATGAGCTTTGAAAGACAACACTAGGCTCTCCTAATGAATGTTATTGCTTGTTCTTGAGAAGATATGCACACTAAGTTATTTACAATGAAGCTTCCCTACCTTGAACCTAATATAACATAAATAACCTACTATTCCTACTAAGATTAATTGATAAAGTTTATTTTCTATTTTATCATATTCACAAATTGACTAGAAACTTCTTCATAGCTGTTAAGAATGCCCCTAAAAATTTGAGCCTCTTTGATAGAAGCTTGACTAAAGAGGAATGTGTCATCAGGGAATTAATGATGAGTAATATGCTCGAATACGTCTGCCACCTTAATACCCTATAGTTGATAATATGCCTTATCATGTTTAATATCCCTTCTGAGGGATTTTTCCAAAAAAGGAAGGGAAAAAGAGGATCCCCTTGACAAATACAACTGGAGAATTCAAAAAAACCTTCTATACTATCATTTACTAGTATAGATAAATTAGCACTAGAAATGAAGCTAAACACCCATTCACACCATTCTTTATTAAAGCCAAAATTTTCCAAAACTTTTATCAAAGAATGCCAATTGACCCTATCATAAGCTTTACTAATGTCAAGCTTAAGCATTATACCTTTCCAATGAGATTGAGAAAATTAATGGAAATTTTCATTAGCTATTATAATACATTATTGAATGTTTCTTCCAAGAAAAAACCCATCTTATTCTTCTAAGATCAAGGAATCTATAACATGTCTAAGCCTTGTGGCCATAGCTTTAGTTATGATTTTATAGGTTGTATTGCATAGCAAGATATGTTGAAAATCACCAAAAGATTCTTGAGTTTCCCCTTTGTGAAAGAGAGAGATGAATGTGAAATTAAAATTAGGGATTATTTTCCTCCTCCATCTTGAATCTTCCACCATATTTATCACATCCTTAACAAAAATCTCCCAAATTCTTGGAAAAAGGCCATAGGGAACCCATCTAGACATAGAGATTTTTCTTTGGCCATTGAAAAAGCAATAATCTATACTTCCTAAAATGAAAAGGGAGAAATAATTTTTACATTTTAGGTTGTAGTGATAACCTTTGTAATATACCTTAAATTAGAAACCAAAGATCAAAGATCAGAAGTGGAGGCTTCATTTAGTAGATTCTAAAAGAAGGAAACCACCTCACTGCAAATCTCAAAATGAGAATTTAACACAGTTCCTTCATTGGAGTGAATTTTTGATATGCAAGATAATATTATTTTCATTATTATAGATTTTTTAAAATAAGATGAATTTTGATCACCTTCTTATAGCCACTCAATTCTTGATTTTTGTTTCCATTACATTTCTTCTCAGAGCATCAATTCTTGATATTCTATGAGCAACCTTTTTTTAGCCCAATAAGAATTTTGATCCATACCAAATTGAATTATAGAGTTTTTCAACATTTCCATCTCTATTTCAACTCAAAAATTTTCTTGAAAGATATTTTTAAAATAATTAGTATTCCAAAGATAGAGACATCCTTTAACATACTTCAACTTTTGAGCCATCCTAAACATTGGAGATCTAGAGAAGATAGGATTATTATTCCACCATGAATGATATTTTGTAAAAATAAACAGATTACAAACCCACATAATCTCAAATTATAAGGGACAAAAAACTACTAGAATATTAATAGAGATACACAGATCTACTAGAAAGTGATTTGAACTAGTAAAAGGGAGAGTGGAGCTTTCTAAGATCCAATTTTGAGAGAATCAATTTAAAGATACAAGGAAATGATCTAATTTTTCCATAATGTTTTAGTCCCCCAATATTTTATTTTTAAAATTATAAGATTCATAATTGGGATGAACATCCATGATCTGGACAACACTTTAGGCAATGATTTGGGTAACCCTTCTAGCGATAATTCGAGCAACAGTCCTACCTAACTTAGTGGTAGAACTTATGGGAGCCATAAATTTTACACCATAGCTCCATTTGACTCCCCATTTAAAATATTATAAATATAATAATGAGATGAAAACCATGAGATGGCACAAAACTCTATTTAGTGGGGGTTTACCCAAAAAAACCAACTGTAAGTGCCCAAAATTTCAATTTTAGTACTACAGTCTAAGAATAGTAAGTTTCTAAAAATAGTAATTTCTTGAATTATATATTATTGTAATTTATGGAATTCAAACCATTTCATCTCCCTCAATATTTTTGACCTTCCACATGCTCATCCTACCTTCAAAAATATGTATAAATAGATGTGTATCTTGAAGAGGAAAATATACATCTCTTCCCAGAGATAGGCATATGTTGTACCTATAATTTTGAGCAATAAGACATCTCTTCTTAGAGATAGAATTATTATTTGTGTGTTCTTAAAATATTATTCAACCAATAATTTTGAGTTTTGGATCAATCCACCAACTCATTCTACACTATAAACCCCTCAAAATAAAAAATGGCACTAGCCAAAGGTACCTAGCTTCTACTCCCTTGAGATCAAAGCATTATAATAATCACCCAAAATAATATTCAAACACCAAAAATATTAAAATATGTTTGAAAGAACATTGCATAATTTAATCTTTTGATCTTGATCATTAGGACCATACACATTACACAGAAGGAAACTCATATCCATAAAGAAAACATGAAATTTTGCAAAGTTTCCAATTCAATCTATTATCTATCATCTCCACTACTACCTTAGCTAGAGACCATGAGATCACCAAACCCCATGAATCCCCTAATGCATTAAAAAAGGAAATATTCCATCATTTCCAACTTATGTTCATCAAGGTAGAATCTTCAGACAGGCTCAATTTATTTCTTGAATCAACATAACATTTGGTTGATTTTCTATAAGAAGACACTTTGTGAAGCACCTCTTTTTAGGGTCATTCAGGCCCCTAACATTCTAATAAATGATCTTGATAAGTGAGAAGATGTATTTACACCCCCCACTTTCTAACATCCAAAAAACTTACCAATGTTCCTTGCTTACTAGTAGAAACTTTTTTAGTTACTTTCTCCTTGGATGACTTCCTTCCATGCTTGTTCGCTTCACTTTAATTTGCATGAAGGAGAAAACTCTGAGATTGTGAGATGGATAAAACCACCCTAGAATTCAATTCTTCCTTAGATTATTCCTCCTCTTTAACCACTAAATCCCTACCATGATAATATTTCACCAAAGGAAGCTACTTAGGAAAAGGGTTCTTTTCCTTAAAAACCCTTTTGGACAATAGGGGAGTATTTTGTATCAGCTATATTATTACATGGGACTATTTACTAATGAATTGACAACCTTTCAACATTGAGGTTCGTGAAATTTACTTACCTTTATCTAAATTATACAAAAAATACTTTATTTATTTAAATTTAATAGATGAAGCCTTTGAAATTGTTAAAGCCAACCTCACTTCCTCTAAGATTTGTTATAAGGTTGAGTTTCAAAGAAGTTTACCTTTTACATTGGATTTGCTTGGAAGCTTCCCTTCTAACTTGGACTTTTTATATTAGTCCAAAAATATATCATATTGAAGAGACTAATAAATACCACCATTACACTCCTTGAAGGCTTTCAAAAATTTCACCACCAAATTCCATATCTACTTAATAACACCCTGAGATAAAATAGAACCCATTCTATCCAATGTACAATCCTTTTATGAATGCCCTATCTAGTTGCACTTGTAACATCTAAAATGAATATTTTCAACATCAAACCATTAAGACCAGGACTGACCCTAAGACTTGATGGAGATGTATTCAGGGATCTCTAGGTCAAAATTCATTAGAACCCTAATTCTAGCACAGGTGGCCAAGACTCCTTTTTTTGTTATCAGTTCTATTTATAAATAAGTCGCAAGTATATTGACAAGTGAAATTAGATAATCCTTATCCCAATACTAAAAAATAAGGGCATAAAAATGAATCCACACTTGATAACAGCCGTGTTGAGTTGAGGAACGGTCAAAATTAGGTTGTCATTTTTGTAACCAAAAGATAACTTCTCTTAAAGACAAAAGGGTTGATTAAAAACCTTCTCCTTGCCTTCCACATTAAGGAAACCATCAATGAAAAATAACTTGGGTAAAAATTTCACCTCAACTTCCTTCCCCAAAAATTCCTTGACCTAAGATTGAATTTCCCCAATAACGGGCCATTTTACAATAAATTTACCAATTGTGGCTCACTCTTCAACGATTGAGATACCTTGAGAAAAACCATTTGGATCCCATAAAAATTCTTTTTCTCCACCAATATTAATACCCAAAATAGTTTTGGAGGTTGAAATATGTATAGCCACATTAGGAAAACTTAGAAACCCTTCCTCTTACTCCAAAGAAACATCCCCAATAAGAAGTGCATTATCTCTAATTATAATAAAAAAAATTTGGGCCAAAATCCATCTCCTTTCTTCTAATGTCTCCCATTACTCCTCCTACCATGATTCAAGACCATCCTCATTTCCCACTCCTGATAAAGACCCTAGCCACTCCCAAGACTCTTAAATCTCCTCTACCAAAGCATGACTAACTGATTTCATAGATCTATGACAAAAACCCTTAGTAGGGAAGTTTGCTTCTTTCTATTGTTTCCTCAAATCATGCATCATTTTCCTTTTTTAAATAATCTATTTATTATTATTATTATTATTATCATTATTATTATTATTATTATTATTATTATTATTATTATTATTTAATACACACACATAGAGACACATATAATGTAATTTTTAGGTGTGGATTGTGATTGTCTTCTAGGATCAGATGTTAAAATTATGATGTTATTTTAGCTGGGTTTGGACCATATTATTTGAATCCTTGATGGCACAGGGGTTTTCAAGGGGGGAAACCCCCTTTTTAGGGTCTAGGTAGGGAGTCCTGCGGCTACACAGCCTGAAGAATTTTTTTATTAAAATTGCCTTGTTAAATTATAATTTCATAGTCAATCTAGGTGATTGATTAAAGGTTTCTAGATGTGATAGTAGAGGTTATGTTTAGGTATTTTTTACCCTATAATGTATTGATATATGGCTAATACGCATGATTGTGAAAAATGATGAAATATTGTACACAGAGAGGAGGTGGAAAAGGTAGACAAGTGTAGTAGGGTTTGTTATAGGATTTTTTTTCTCACTTATATTGTTTGAAATAATATACTAGACAAGTTTGGTGGATGTATCTCATCTTTGATAAACCACATTAAATATGGTGTCTCCTTTTATGTGCATGTTTAGGTTTATTTTCAAAATGTTTGATTAATTCATTTCCTAGTTTATCTTCTATGAGATTTAGGGATAGATCTAGGTTTTAATTTATCCTAACAGTAATCTATATAAATACACTCATAGGTTTTCTTATTAAATTTATTGAATATAAATATCACTTGATTAATTGAACATAAATACAAATATTTATATATTCATATGGCAATGTTATTTTATTTATTAATATATTGATATTTAATTTTATTTGTTTATCGAAATCTAAATATGTCATTACATATTTGTATAAAGAAGTAAATCCATTTATCTTTAATTACATGAAATGTGATTTTTATTATATTATTCATTTGATTAAATATTGTTTAAATTAGTAAAGTGTATTATAAATAAAATAAATTAAAATGAACATTTTATTTAATGAAATTAAAGAATCAATAATATGATTTCTAACTCACTTCTATTTGCTTTCAATAATAAACTCAACATAACCAAAAATATTTTTATATAACCTAAAATTGATGCTAATTGATTTTATTTTTGAAATGATATTTACAATTAATATTTTTTTATTTTTTTATATTTAACATTATATTCACCATTACCAAAAATGTATGTACTCTTGAACTGAATAATATTCATATTTATTTTTAAAATAGTCTAATATAAGAAAAGAAGCATTCCACAACTAAATTATAGTTTCCATAGATAACTATATGAGAGAGAGGGAGATATAAAGGAGACATTCTCATTTAATTATATTAATGTAATAAACCACACCTCTTTGAAAACATAAATATGAGGAAGAGGTAGAGAAAGTTTATCTATTTCTTAATATACTCATTTTATCTTAACCCAATAGTTAAAAGATGCAATACATATGAATGCTACAAAGATATCTCCCATTATAACTATCAATATTAACTATAATAATGTGTAATAAGATTTTACTACCATTACACTAATCACAAGAACATTTTAGATGAATGGGTCCTATGTACTACTCCTAAAAAGTTTCCAAATACAATTTCCTAAAAAGTGAATATTCATGAATTAATTAATATTTTCCACTAAAATTTACCCTAATTATAAGACAATAATATAATGGATTTAAATAAGCACATACAAAAAGATGTAAAAGAGATGTATCACAAATCCACATAGGAAAGAACATTATCTCTTATTTAAATGATTATGAGATTCCATCAAGAAATATGAGGCTAAAATCCTTAAAAAATAACACCATCAATCAAATTCCATAGTAAGAGTTATAATGAAATAAATATCTACATCATCAAAAAGGCATTACAAGCCAAATGAACCAATATAAGGAACCCACTCTTAGCTCTAAGGTTCAATCTCCAAAAAAAAGATACACACACAAGAAGATCAACTCCCAAAATTTATAAATGCTTCAAAGTAGACCAAAACAAGGTGTTTGACCACCCATCCTAAAGGCATCATTACATGCAATTCTCACCAAGTGATATATATGCATATCCTCCCCCAAGCCTAAGGGAAAGATCCATGCCTCAACTCATATGTAAACTTGAGTAATCTTGAAAGGGAAATGGTTATAGGTGAGAATAATTAAGAAAACAAGATACAAAAATATCCATAATAAAAACATAAGGAATAAGGAAATCACTAAGGAAGAGGAGAGGGTACTTGCTTTATTTGACATATAAACTCATTATTAAACACAAGGGATTCCAAAGACAAATAATATAGTGCTTGTCAAACACTAATTTCCCCTAGATATCCCACAACCCAAAATTGACACAACAACAAAAGAAGAAGACAATAATAAATGGAAATCATGGAAACAATTCAAAATGGAAAAACTCATGAAAAACTTTAAAATAAGGCCTGAAGACAATAAAAAAATTTGTTAATTTTCCATTAAATAAGATTCATTAAAGATAAAAATAATTCAAGAGAGATCATTCAAACATAAAAATTAATAGGAAAAATACCTACCTTAAACCAAAATATCCACTTCTTTCAAAAGCCATTTTTTACGCACACAATCTCTCTAATAATCCAAAATACATCTTCCAATAATAAAAAATACATCCCACTTAAAAGACCAAAATAAGGTATTTAAAAAGAGAAGACAAAAAAAATAATGGCTAATAGGAAGGTGACACATGGACATCCTCATCCCACTTATGTGACCTCCCTCCATAAATTCTCTTAAAAACTTCATAAATATCCTTACACACTCACATGTGTGTTTCTTCCACTTAAATGAATAACACAACATTTTATACAAATAAAATAAAGGTTGCTTGTGGAAAAAAAACTAGGCCATAAATGAAGGCCTTTACATGACCAAAAAGTGGTCAATAGTACTTAGAAAACCCACCTACCCAATGGGTATGTTGTTACAAACTAACTTTGTGGCTCCTTATATATACTAGACCATGGCTTACTTTAACATATTTTTTTATAGCACTTGGACTAATGACAAATGATGTTGGTATGGATTTCATATGGTGGTGATGCAAGTACCTCAGATAGTTGATGTGATATGTTATGTCATGGTTGATGCTTGTATTAGATTTATTATATCTTGATATGCATACTATCTACATCGAATTACTTTTATCATGTTTTATGTACATGATTCTTTAGTTAGTTACATTACTATATGTCATTAATGTATCATGTTTTACTTGATGTAGATTGACATTTATTTCTCTTGCAATTTTTATTTATGTCACAAGGCATGTTTGAGGTCATGGTTATCAGGACTAACTCTTTCCCCCTTTTCAATGCTAGATGATTATAATTGATTTATTACTTCTTGATTGTTAATTCATTCTACATTATTATTATGTCAACATCATTCAGGTACTATTCATGTCTTATTGGTGGATGTAGGTAATAGATCATGAGCTATGATTATTGTTGGGTTTGGACATCTTAGGGATACACATGGGTGATTGAGAAATTAAAATGTCACTCTAATAGGTATAGTGTGTACTATGTGATATTAAGCCACCATCAGTATATTCTATTATGTTATTTCTTTCATCATTATTAGTCTCACACTATGTTGAACATGTGTTTCATTTGTCTTCCCTATTTGGATTATCAGATTAGCATAGTTATTCTTTCTTGCATATCCTGGTATGCTTGAGAACCTTTTTAGATTTAATTATCTTTCTTGGGTGTCATGATCACTTGATGATTAAGCCTTAAGAAAGTGACTTACCTCTTTAGCCATTATGTTATCATTTTGGGTTCCCATGTGGGTCTCTTGACCTTTGAAAGGCATCTGAGCCACCCCCTTCATGGGTGATTGACTACTAAGAGATTTTATTAATCGATGGATTTACTGATTGTCTTTATTATCAACTCTTTTACATTTTTGGGTTGACCTTATAATTGTTATTAATTATTAGGTTAATGGCATTGTTGGCTCATGTTGATTAATAATTATTTATTTAAGGATTTTATGCTTATTATTATTTTATTATTTTATTATCATTTTAATCAGTAATTTATGAATTTTTTAATTTAGTTATCTTATAACTTTTTAAAATGTTTTATTTAATGATTTTATTGTTATTATCAATTCTTAATTAATTTATAAAATTATCAACATTAGAAATTTTAATGATTTAATTATTTATTATCTATTTTTTATTTATTTTAAGTTTATATTATTTTTTTCTATCCGATATTATTTTATAAATTTATTATTATTATTTTCCTTGATGGCATCTAGTGGGGGTTTTATCAATATTGTATTATTATTACTATCATTTTTGTTTGGTTCCTAGCCTGTCTAGGAAGGGACATATTATGGTTTTTTATTATTTTTTCTTGGTCTTGCATTACATGCTAGAGAGAGATAATTGATGTAGGGATGAGATGAATCATGGTGGGGTGTGTGGTAGAGGAGAACATGTAAGGAAGAGGGGATATGGCTCAACCTTGGAACAAAATGTAGAAGTGATAAAAGAAGAAGGGAAGGATGCTAAGAATGGGAGAATATAGAAAGGTATGAGAATTTACAGGTAAAGGGAGAAGAGTATGGTGTAGAGAGGAGAATGGGAAGCTAAAGATGGTGTATAGCAGAAAATGTATGGAAAGGAGAGTATGGCACAAGGGGTAAAGGGATGAATAGATGAAGGAAAATGTTTAGGGGAACGATCCAAAATAAATGTAGAGGGGTGTAGGAGAGGGTTGTGGTTTTATATATTTTTTTTGGTGTGGGAATGTGTGTGGGGTTTTTTTGAATACTGGCATGGGCAAAACAAGTTAAAATAGAGGAAACAGTGCATTCCCTAAATCTTCTACCAATGTTGAAGTGCTATGTATACACGATTTTGTAATATACATATCAAATATATGAAAGAGACTTGGTTTACTTTGTAATGCAAGACCAATGACCGAATCAATCTTTTTTTTCTGGTACATTTTATGTTTCTTTTATTAGGGGAATGTGATTTCTCTAAAATAAATTCTCATTGAGATTTATTGAATCATTCTAAATTGTTGTTAGCCATGAGTTAGTTTAGTTTTGATCTTTAGAATCATATTATTTTTATAATTATATTCTACCAAAACTCTGAGAGTTTTAAACTGAAATTTAAATATTATGCTTCATGTTGTGGTCCTCAACCATGGAAAAATTTGATGGAAAATCAAATAATTATAATATGTTGGAAAATTTATAAAATTATATGGATAAAAATAAATCCCATTAATTGGTAAATGACTAAAATTTGGGAATAAATAAACCCTGTTGGAATTGTACATGGAAATTGGTAAATTCACCCATTGAAACTTGTGAACATATTTTTTCCATCCTAACCTCACATGGACATATAAAATCTATCCTACCTAGAATAAATTATTATAGCTACAAAATTTATTATAATGACATATATATTTGAGATGTTGATGCCTCCCTCTTATGTGTTTATTCATGCTTATCATGCTAAGATATCATAGGTAAATGATGATGAATTTTAGGATCCTTAGCATCTTTGTGATAAATAATTACATTCCTACATAATGAATCCTTGGCACTCAACTAATGCCATACCCATTGCTATGAATCTCTCCTTTTATAATTGAAGTCATTTTATAATAATTTTTTATTATTCATACCACTAGTAAACCCTTGTTTTACTCTTATTAAATGAGTGTGGTTTTACTCAAACTAGTTTGGTTGTAGTTACCACTCTTGGTCATTAATTTATTTTACACTGAATTGTCTAATTGTGTATTTCTTATTATTCATTTTTATATTTATTAAATTACTTGATAAAATTTAATGTTGATTGTACCTAGACATGCTTAATCTAAAAACAATTCTAAATCCTATTATTGATGGATATGGGTTTCCTTCTCTACACTTGTTTGAGTTAATTTAGATATTATGGGTGGAAACCCTTGTGTTAATTATTTCATGCTTAGATAAGCCCTTGGGTTGAGTGTTATGGTTCCGTGTTAGTTGTATTGTCCTTTTGTCCTTATTGACAATTTTTGTAAATCCTTATTGGTGGCTTAATGTTATGTATATATCTATAACCTTGCTTGATTACCAGTTGCTAAAACCCTACACCAAGCTTATGGTTGGGGTGGTAAGGGCCATTTATGGTGGGGCTCATAGGGTTGGTTTTGATAGGTATACCTCTTGCAGTGTTCATCCTTCTTCATTATTATACCTAGATTGCATTTGGAAACTTCCTCTTTTTCATCCCTGTTGACATATGATGTTGTTGAGTTAGATTGTGGTTAATTATTTATTTTATGTTTTGATTATATCTCATTACCTTGTTGAGCTTGGTAATATTTTTATGTTGGAATATGGACATTATTTGGATATGATGTTGACTTAGAGGGATTCTTATTGATAGTTTCTTGGATATATATAATTAACCAAATATATTTAGTCTTTTAGTGTGCATTTATAGTGGGCTTTACTTATCATATGAGTGGTAGAGTATTTAAATGAATTATGTTATACTTGATCTTTTCATATTGTGGTATGTACATGGTTTAGTGATATAAGTTTTGATTTTAAGTAGGCACAAAATTGGAAAAGGTTATTATTGGATCATTTGTAACCATAATGTCTTTAACTATGAATTTACATGAAGGTAAAATGGTGTTGGCTTATGATGTGATGAAATTAGTTAGATATTGTAAATCTCTTTGGTAGAATTATGTATATTCTTACATGGATTTCATGATGAATTTTATTTGGTGACATTCTCACAGCATGGAATGCTAGTTTAGTATATATAATTATCTCTTGTTATGACATTAGAATGATGTTATATGACATCTCTTAATTGTAGCATGGTTATTAAACACATGGTCTTACATTTTATAATCTTGATTGGAAATAAGATGTTTCAAATGGTTTATTCAAATAGTTTCTTGATGATTCAAAGCATTATGCTTTCCTTCTTATTACATAAAACTAAATGTTTATTGGTCATAATATCATGGTAAGTAGGCTTACTTATATTACTTAAGAAATAAAGTAGGATAGATTAATGTTCTTTGTATGTGGACCACATAATGGATTATGGAATATACCATTAATGATGTTATAATGATTTAGATATATGACATGTTTTCTAAAATTCTAGTAATTCAAATGGTTATAGTGCAACTCTTAATTAATGGAAGTTGGTTATATTGTCATTGATGCCTTTATTAGAATAGATAGTCATTGGTTTAGTTGATATGTGTGCTTAAATGTATAAGTGTACCTTATCAATGAAGTCTTTGGTATACCTTGTGTTGTAATTATTAAAATATGAATAATCCTTGTGAATAATGAATAATCTCAGAATGAGGATGAAAATTACTAAGCTATGGTTAGCTTAATATTAACACTTAATTATGTGATTAAATAGTCCACCTTGACAATGAGTTGCTAAATCATAATCTTCTTTAACAAGCACATAATTCATGCTTGAGACTATTTAAATAACAAACTTGTGTGGTCATACACATGTTATTTGAATGGCATAAATACCTATGTTTATTTAATAACATGGTAGGATAACTAAAGGATAATTAAGGAACATGCAAGTGTGAGATTTTTATGGTTGGCTCACAGGATAGTGATCTTGTAGCATGATAAGTGATCATGTATCATGAGTATTAATTGATTTTCCAATGTCAATTGAATGCTTAATCATTAGGATGCTCATATGTGTAATATCATCCACCCCAATCTCAATTCATGGTCTCTCATTTAGTTAATAAGAACATTTTTGTCTACACAGAGCTATATCTTTTGTGTATGTGTGGCCTTCATCATTTAGGAAAACAAAGGCATAATATATTCCTAAAGGACCTTGGATAATGATATCAATGGGGTAGCATAAGGAATATTCATTTCTTAGGTGATTTATAATAAGATAATGGGTTATTAATCTTATGCCATGTTGGCTTTAGTAGTGGATTAGAGATCTACACTAACTAATCTCATGATGTGATAACTCTTGTCCAAACACGTTGGTGGGATGGACCCTTATGTTCAATTAGTTTGGACCCCATGCTCATGTATTAAATTTCCATATTATATTATTTTCTTAGGAATTAATTGGCTAACTAGACATTCTTGGATGTAGCTAATTCTATTTTGGTTGTTTCTAACATTATCCTTTTAGGACAATTGGGATACTGTTTGTAGATTACTAGTATTTCCTATAGATATGTTGAGATGCATTGTACGACATTAATTATATATAGTGGGACCTTTTGATGATCCATTGTGTACTTTGATAAATAACTTCAAATAAAAAATTGGGGTTGTTTTATTTGATATTTGAGCTTGTGACTAAAGTTTTAGGGTGAGTTTTGGCAAGTTGAGCTAATTTTTAGCTTATTCTTGAAAAGTTGGTTGATATTTTGTGTGATTATGCATACTATTTCAAGGGAATATGTTTGCATAATATATTTGGGTGGATATAATTACACTTAGTATAGATATACATAACCTTATAGAGGCCTATTTTTCCATAATGTATACATATGCCTAATGATGGTTTACTGTCACATGTATTTTTATGTTGTCTTGATAAGATTGAATTGGAACCTTGTACTTTAACATGCATATAAAACCATGGGTAGATTTATATACTTGGTATAGACTCCTGTATATCTTATTTGATTAAGGAGGCTATGTTGTGACCATTATAAAGTCACTTAACCTCTTGGATGAATCAAATAGTACTTTAATTAGTGTTTTTCTTATGCAAGCCTAAAGTGTTGGAAATTCCTATATTATGAATTGTGTGTGTATTCAAAAAATTGGTAAATTTATCCATGTAATATTATGATTATTACCCATGGCTTTGGTTGGGTCAACCCTTCCCTCATTGGTTGCATTTGGGGCAAGAATCACTAGTCAATAATTGACTTGTATGGGCAATTCAATGGAATACTGATGATCATCACTTCACCTTAGAATTGAGGAAATGATGTTTGGTATCTATTGTTAACTTGTATGGGTGAGTCATCAATAGATTATTAGAACATCTTGACCCAAAGAAGACCAAGGGTTGAGTTCAAACATAGAGAGCTATGTAAGGTAAGGGAGTTGGAATTACTTGGGTAAGTCAGTGAGGATTGGGATCTTTGCTCCATGGGAGCATCTTGAGTTGTATTAAGAGCTTGATATTATTTATGTATTTGGTCTCTTTGAGTTATATAGAGTATCATGTGGATTCATAACTCTAAAGGGATAAAAATAAATAAGTGCATGGGGATGTCTATTTCCTATTTTGTATTTATGATGTGTTTTTATCAAAAATGTGTCTACATTCATGATGAATAGTTGATCATCGATAGGTTGCTTTCCATGAGGTTGAAAGGTTGACCATGGATATGTTATATCCATGGGGATGTTTGTCTAATTTTTATTGAGTTATGTATCACTGAGGATGTTTATTTGAAAACTTAGTTTGATACTCATGGGATGTCTATTATGGTGTAGATATGTCTTACATCCATGAGGATGTTTGATGTGAGTTCAATTAAACTTATTGATTTTGTAAAATTATAATTTCCATTATAGTGCTATAGCATTCACCCTATACCTTAGTTAATTTCACTCTTTCCCAAAAGCAATGTTGTATCAAGAAAGAATTACTATTTATCCTTTGCCTTATTGAATTAAGTCAATTGAAATAATAGGTGATGTAATCTTGTTGATGGAATCATGAGATAATGCTTCAGTAACAATTGATAGTTTGCATGAGCAAGTTATCTAATGATGTTGAGGTATAATATCTTAGGAGATCCAAGTGTGTGGCTTGAGTTTGGAAGGTATAACAAGTGAGTGTGACTGACTTGCTTGGGTAAGTTAGAGAGTTTTCGGGATATCTTATTATTATCTATTAATATAAGCCATTTATCTATGACATGTAAATATTGTTGGTCGATATCCAAAAAGTCATGGAGATAAATTTTATGGCTTTGTTGGAACACAACCTTCCTTGAGAAAAGGTGATCATGATTTGAGATCCTTAAGACTGACTATGTGTATTTTATGATGGTTATTTGGTGTCATTTTGATGACATTTAGAAATCGAGTGACTCGATGTGAGTCATGGACCCTTGTGATTCACCACCATGTGCATTATTTTTTGTGATGTGAAAGAGCCTTAGTATAATTATTGAATGTCTAAGTCATTATGTGTGACTTGTTTTCATGTGGCTCCCCTTGTATATTAACTATTATGTGTTATGTAATTATTACTTTTCATTGATAATGATAAATCATGTAAAATTGTATATTTATTATATTTGTGCATATGGTTGACCTTGTGGACTTTTACATACTTGTTTTGATATCAACCTTATTGTGTGAAATTTTAAATTTTGTTCATTATGTCAAATCATGTAAATTGGTATCTTTTACACTTGATGTGTATGTAATAACCTTGTGGGTTTTCAATTCTCTTCTTGATATCAACATTATTGTATAATAAATTTGAAAACATAGTTGTATGTTGTTAATGGTTGAACATGTGGATGATGGTAAATTATTTGTGTAAAGTGAACTCCCACCTCTATAATCACTTATGTAAACCTTAATTTGATCTATGTTTAAAAAATTTGTTGCATGAATATTTTATATGTATGTCTTAAAATAAATATGATCCACATTTGTTAATATACCGGTATGTGGTAATATAGTCATACACTAGTCATGTGATGTGTTTTAATTATTGAAACCAACCTTTTTTTTATTGAGTTTTCCAAGGTATAATGTTGTATTGTGTTGTGTAATCCCACATCCCCTAATCTAGCATTGAGCAGTGGTGCAAGTATGAGGTAGAGGGTAGAAAAACACTACATCTATAAGTATTTTGACTGGGTATGGGCCAAGAAGTGGAGTCTCTCATGGGCTAAAAATCCATTTTTACCCTCTACAAAAGTATCCACCTAATTCATTTAGAGTGTGCACCACATGTACCACAAGTTGGATGTGGAATCTTAGTGCATAATGGTCACTTTATGGATTTAGCATTCCTTTATCCACCACTTCGAGGTTGTGGTAAAATAAACCATTATTAAGTTATATTATTTACCCTTGTGAAATACTAACTAGTCTTATAGACTTGGACATTTAGGCAAATAAACAAGGTGGTACTTGTTGAGATGCATGCATGTGTTAGCTTGTAGGTACATCTATGCTTTGTCTAAGGTATTCTTATTGTTACACCTATTATAAATATTCTAGAATGAATATTTATATTTTATTTTAGAGGCATTATTAGAATGTATGCTGATTTTGTGCTCAAATAGAGTAGCACTAAGCCCTAATCAGGTGGTGTTTAAAATCTTAGGTACCTACTTGACTCTTAGATAGAGTGATGAAAGTTGGGTAATGCCCTCAAATAACTATTTTATATGGTGGGATTGGTATCTATAGACCATCAATCAAAATCATGTGTGTGTTGAAGAACATGATGTAATTCTTTAAATTGCATGTGATGTTTGGTATGGCATCTCCATTACTTAGCATGGTTGGTGTCGGATGCTATACTAACCCCTGAATGGTTGATGATGTAGCGGAGTAACCATAAAAATATGAATTAATACCATTGTGATATGATATTATGTGATGAATTCTCTTAGGATTATGTATATGGCATAATGTTTTAGTGGAATATTTCCACTCTTGATTTATATTCTGGTTGTAATCTAGTGGGATTGGATATTTTTATGATTGTTGACCTCATATGATAGGTTTGTGTGTGTTGACACAAGTGACATTAAACTTAGTCAAGTTGCTTATTCAGATTGTTACTTTGGCTTAGAAATCACTTTTTTCTTGTGTTCCCTTATCTATATTTTCCTACTTGGGAGTGTTGTTAGTACCCTTGTTGAGAAGCTTATTAAAGTAAGTATTAGCATTTATGTTTTGGGACACTGTATGCTCATGATGCTTTGTGACCACATTCATAATGACTAGGATGGTTTTAACAATAGTGCTACATGAAAATTAACTATTTATTTGGAATTTTTGTTGAGTGATGTAGGCATTTTGGGTTTAATGAACCTATTATAGCTTGTTTTTAGTGGATTTTGATGTGTTTTATGACCTTTTTAAGGCATGAGATTAGATAAATTCTAGCCAATTTGGCATATTTGGTGGAATTTTCTACTGTGATAGGGTTTTTTATGTACTATTTTTCCATTTCCATGTCATGAAGGATATGTGAAGATGGGAAGGAAACCATTAATTGGCCTAATGCATTCAATAATATGGCTGTCCTGATGACAACATATAGGTATACCAATAAGTAAGGCTAAGGTTTTGGCCATCCCTCATTGGGTGGAGATATTATGAAGAAATATTAATTAATTTAGTTGGAAATTTCTTGAGAATTTTGTGCTTGATTATTGATATTCATCATGACAACTCATCTTTTAAGGAGGGGAGGATGTCATAAACTAACTTTGTGTCCCCTTATAGATACTGGACCATGGCTTAATTTAGAATATTTTTTTATAGTACTTGGACTAAGGATAGTTCATGTTGGTTTTAATTTTAGATGGTGGCAATGTAGGTAATTAAGATAGCCAATATGATATGTTATGTCAGGGTTGATGCTTGCATTGGATTCAATATATCTTGATATGCATATTACCTACACCATATTCATTTTATCTTATTTTATGTATATGTTGCTTCAGTTAGTTATATTACTAAATGTCATTGATAAATCATGTTTTATTGGATGTAAAATGATATTGATTTCTCTTGTATCTATTAGTTATGTCACAGGGCATGCTTGAGGTCATGGTTATTAGGACTAATTCTTGCCCACTTTTTAGTTATAGATGATTGTAATTAATTTATTACTACCTATCTATTGAATAATTATTATTATTATTATTATTATTATTATTATTATTATTATTATTATTATTATTATTATTATTATTATTATTATTATTATTATTATTATTATTATTTTGACATCACACAGGTACTATTCATGTCTTATTGGTGGATGTAGGCACCAGGCCATGAGCTAGGCTCAACATTGGGTTTGGACATATCAGGTATACACATGGGTGATTGAGTAGTCATAATGTCACTTCGATAGGTATAATGTGTACTATGTGATATTGATCCATTATTGGTATATTATATTTTGTTATTTCTTTAATTTTGGTTGGTCTAGCCCTATTTTGAGGATGTATGTTTTGTTATTTTTCCCTATTAAGATTATCAAGTTAGCATAATTGTTCCTCTTGCCTATCTTGGTATGCTTAAGAATGTTTTCAAATTTAATTAACCTTATTGGGTGTCATGATCTCGTGATGATTAAGCCTTAATAAAGTGACTTACCTCTTTTGCCATTGTGTTATTATTTTAGGTTCATCTAGACCCATGTGGGTCTCTTAACCTTGGAAATGTATTTTAGTCACCCCCTTCATGGGTGATTGACTACTAAGAGCTTTTATCAATCAAAGGATTTGTCAATTGCCCTTATTGCCAACTCTTTTCCATTTTTAAGCTGACCTTATAATTTTTATTAATTATTATGTTAATAGTCTTGTTGGCTCGTGTTGATTAATGATTATTTATATAAGGATTTTATGGTTATTATTATTCTATTGTTTTATTATTATTTTAATCAATGATTTATGGATTTTTTTATTTAGTTATCTTATAACTTTGTTAAATGTTTTATTTAATGATTTTATTAGTATTATTGATTCATAATCAATTTATAAAATTATCATTATTAGAAATTTTAATGACTTTATTTTCAGTTGCTTATATTTTATTTTTGTTAAGTTTATATTATTATTTTCTATCTTATATTATTTTTTGTTTTTTATTATTATTTTCCTTGATGGTATCTAGTGGGTATTTTATCAACATTATATTATTATTATTATCATTTTTATTTAGTCCCTAGCCTATTTAGGAAGGGACAAATTATGGGTTTTTATTATTTTTTCTCAATCTTCCATTACACGCTAGAGAGAGAATTGATGCAAGGATTAGATAGAACATAGTGGGGCATGTGGTAGAGGAGAATACATAAGGAAGAGGGGATGGGATTCAGCCCTAGAAAAAATGTAGAAGGGAGAAAAGAAGAAGGGGGTGATGTTAAGAATAGGAGAATGCATAAAGGTATGGGCATTGATATGGAAAGGGAGAGGAGTGTGGCATAGAGAAGATAATGGGATGCAAAGGATGGTTTATGGTAGAAAATGTATGACAAGAGGGAAGAGCATAGTGTATGGGAAGGAGAGTATGTTGTAAGGGGAAGAGGAATGAATGGAGGAATTAAAATTCATAGGGGAAGGAGCTAAAATAAATGTAGAGGGGTGTAAGAGAGGGTTGTGGGTATATATTTTTTCTTGGTATGGGAATGTCTATGGGGTATTCTTGAATACTGAAGTGGGGAAAACAAGTTAAAATAGAGGAAATAATGTATTCCCTAGATTTATTACCAATTTTTGAATACTTTGTATACATGGGTTCAGAATATACATATCAAATGTATGACAAAGACTCGATTTCCTTTGGAATGTAAGACTAATGACTGGCTTAATCTTATTTTTCTCGGTACATTTTACATTTATTGTCAGGATCCTACTCCTTTAGAGTACAATTGATTACCTTTGTATAAGCAACTAAACATGGAATTTAACTAGAAGTAATATGTAACTAGAATTCAGAAACAACACAGAATATGAGAGACAATACAATCTTGTATTAACACTCTTCCAGAAGGAAATACAATGAAGAAATCATACTCTTCCCACACCTCTTGGGTGTACCAGTAATTCACCCTCAAGAGTTCTCTCTCTCAATTACAAACACAATCAACTCAAACATAGAGTTGTTGTTTCCACCAATCAGTAACAATACTGCCAGTACACCAAGTACTCAAAGTACTCCAAGTAGATCTCCTTGATCTTACTCCTTGTTGTGTTGCAGATCTCCTTGATCTTGCTACCCCACGGATCTCCTTTAACCTTGCACACACACACACCTACAGATCAATTGACATTACTTACCATGTATATCTTCTTCCTGATCTTTCATAACCTACAGATCAACTTAGTCTTGCACACTTGTAGAACCTCTAGATCTTACACACCTTGGAATAACCCTTGTCCTTGCCTTTGCAAGTCCTTTTGATCCTTCAAAAAACAATACAGCCCCATGGGTCTCTTAAATAGATCCCATACAAACAATTATTAGACTTCCTAATTACAATAATTAGAAACATAGACTCAAGACTAAAATTATTCTTTTACATGCAAACTAATTATTTGTCTAAAATTAGACTAGTTCTAGAAGTGCATGCAAATGCATGCACACACAGGTTGCCGACGTCGGTTCCTATCTGACCAATGTCAACCAACACCTAACCGATGTCAATTTCTCTACACACTAAATATGACTGATGTCAGTTGGCTTGATCGACATCAGTTGCTCTACAACTCAACAACCTCCTCTGTTTGCATCAGTGAAGCTTTTAGCTCCACAACCTAACAATCTCCCACTTGGAGATAAATAGCTGCACCTGTACTTATACCTATACATCATCTAATTTTGTTTATTGGCTTGTATCCCTCTTCAAGTTCAATCTTGAATACCAACCACCACATATCATGTGGTGCTTCTCCTATCATCCAAGCAACCTGCCATATCCGAATCTACATACCCATGTGGAAAAGTACTTGACCCTGCATAGCATGTATACCTACTATTGGTCCCTCTCAGATACCTGAGAATCCACTAAACTACTTTCAAGTGCTCCTTTCCTGAATTAGCCACAAACTTACTAACAACTCCCACTACTTGGGTAATATCAAGTCTAGTACTCACGTACTCAACCTCATCATGTGATTTGGGACACTGTCTTGTGAACTGTCCGTCCATAGGTGTGCTAAACAATTTTGCATCCTACATATTGAACCTCTCCACTACTTAATTCACATAATCATCTAGAGAAAAAATCAACTTGTGACTTTCCCTGTCTCTAAAAATACTCATGCCAAGGATTTCTACTCCTGAATCCTTCCTGGCACACCTCTGAACTAACTTTACCTTTAGCTCAGCAATTCCATGCATGTGTGACCTTGCAACAAACATATAAACTACATACAATAACAAGATAATGTCATGACCATTATCCAACTTGGTAAAATAAACACAGTGATTACATTGACATTAACTAAAGCCATGCTTTGTCATAAACCTGTCAAACCTATACCACTATCCTAGAGCTTGCTTAAGACCATATAACCTAGCCTTCTATCTCACGTGTCCATTCTCTCCTTTCTTTAACCTGGGAATCCATTCATCTTTAAATGCTTTCATCTTGGGTGGAAACTCTACCAAATCCCATGTTTGGTTCTCTTCTAAAGAATTCATGCCATGCTCCCACTATTTCCTAGATTCTACCTACATTGCCTCTTCAAAACTTCCTGGTTCTTGACCATCAGTGAGAAACAAGTAGTATAAAGAAGGGGAATAATGAATTTGAGGCTTCTTACCCTTTTATTCCTCCTCATGGGCATTTGAGACTCCTTGATAGCTTGTTGTCTGCCCAAAATCTATTCTAACAGTGACTGATCTTGGTTACCTTTGGCCAACCTTGGTCTGCACTTGGCTGATGTCGATTCCTCCTGATCACCGACATCGATTCCTTGACTGACATTGGTGTCCACCTGCCTGACATCACTGACTTTGGTCTTCACATGAATGACATTGGTACCTACCTATTTGACATTGGTTCTCACCTGACTGACATCAGTAACTATGTTTTCTTGTGAGTGTTGACTTTTACCTGCGAGCTCACTTTGGATCATAACCTTGTCCAAACTGCCCTACTCAAAATTATTTAGCCCCTTGAGCTGATCTCTATCCATCATCTTCTCCATGAAAACCAAGGATTTCTAATTCTTAAGTTTGTCAAAGACATCAGACTTCCTCTTAAGAACATGCATTCCCTTCTTACTCATGTGACCAAGCCTACAGAGCCACATCTTTGCATCTACATCTAAAGTAGATAAACTAGAAAGAGAATTAGTAATACAAGTAGATAGATAGAGAGTACCTACTTTCTTACCACATGTTAATTCAAGTGTACCCTTGGAAACTTTCCAAGATTCCACTGTGAGAGTTATTATGCAACCCTCATCACCTAACTTTCCTGTAGAAATTAGACTCCTCTTCAGGATGGGACCATGCATGATATCCTTCAACACCCATGTGTTGCATGTCTACAATTTTAGCTGCACTTCTCCTTTGCCAACAATTTGGCAAGGCTCACCAACCCCTAAATAAATCTTTCCAAAGTCTCCATGGACATAATCATGGAAAAATACTCTATTTGGGGTTGCATGGAAAGAGACAACATAATCTAAAACCCAAGATTCTACTTTATCCAAGGAACATATAAGAGCAACTCGTGCAACAATCCCTGCATCATTTGCTTCTTTATTTCCTTCATGCTGATCTTCTACCAACCAACAATCTTTCTTTACCTGCTCTTTCTTTCCACAATTCCATAATTGATTATTCTTGCCATTGAATTTCTCCATTCTTAGTGTACTTTCTTCTGCCATTGATTTACTCCCACTCAATCAGAAACCCCTGAGAGTGACCTGTAATCAACAAACACTTAACACACATTGAAACCAAGGTGTTAGTGAACCAAGCTTTGATACCAATTGTCAGGATCATACTCCTTAAGAGTATAATTGATTACCTTTGCATAAGCAACTAAACACAGAATTTAACCATAAGTAATATGTAACTAGAATTCAAAAACAACACAGAATATGAGAGACAATACAATCTTATATTAACACTCTTCTAGAAGGAAATACAATGAAGAAATCACACTCTTCCCACACCTCTTGGGTGTACCAATAATTCTCCCTCAAGAGTTCTCTCTCTCAATTACAAACACAATCAACTCAAACACAAAGTTATTGTTTCCACCAGTCAGTAACAATACTTCCAGTACACCAAGTACTCAAAGTACTCCAAGTAGATCTCCCTAATCTTGCTCCTTGTTGTGTTGCAGATCTCCTTGATCTTGCTACCTCGTAGATCTCCTTTGACCTTGCACACACACACCTGCGGATCAACTAACCTTACTTACCATGTAGATCTTCTTCCTAATCTTGCACAACCTATAGATCAACCTGGTCTTGCACACTTGCAAACCCTCTAGATCATACACACCTTAGAATAACCCTTATCCTTGCCTTTGTAAGTCCTTATGATCCTTCAAATTACAATACAGCCCCATGGGTATACAAACAATAATTAGACTTCCTAATTATAATAATTAGAAATGCAGAATCAAGACTAAAATTAGTCTTTTACATGCAAACTAACTGTTCGTCTAAAATTAGACCAGTTTTGAAAGTGCATGCAAATGCATGCACATACAGGTTGTCGACGTTGGTTCCTATCTAATTGATGTCGACTGACACCTAACCGATGTCAATTTCTCTGCACATTGAATATGACCAACGTCGATTGGCCTGACCGACGTTGGTTGCTCTGCAACTTAGCAACCTCCTCCGTTTACATCAGTGAAGCTTTTAGCTCCACAACCTAACATTTATTTCATTATGGGAATGTGATTTTTCTAAATTAAATTCTCATTGAGAGTTATTAAATCATTCTAGATTGCTGGCAGCCATGAGTTAGTTTGGTTTTGATCTTTAGAATTGTACAATTTATATAATTGCATTCTACCCAAAAATTGAGAGTTTTAAAATTAAAGTAAAATATTATGCTTTGTTCTATAGGCCTTAACCTTGGAAAATTTTGATGGAAAACCAAATAACTAAACTACATTGGAAACTTTAAAAAATTATATGGGTAAACATAAATCCCATTAATTGGTAAATGACTATAATTTGGGAATAAATAAACACTATTGGAATTGTACATGGAAATCAGTAAATTCACCCATCACAAATTTCAAATGTGTTTTATATATACTAACCTCACATGAGCGTATAAAATATATCTTGCCCTAAATAGAGTATTATTTCTATGTAATTTATTATAAGGAGAGATATATCTAAGATGTTGATGCCTCCCTCTTATGTGTTTATTCATTTCTAGCATGATAAGATATCATAGGTAAATGATGATGAATTTTTGGAGCCTTGACATCTTCTTAATAAATGATTCCATTCCTACTTAAGGAATCCTTAGAGGTAACCTAATGCCATACCCATTGATATGCATTTCTCCCTCTAGAATTGAAGTTGATTTATAATAAAGTTGATTTATTCATACTACTATTAAACCCTTGTTTTACTCTTATTTATGGGAGTGTGGTTTTAATCAAAATAGTTTGGTTGTAGTTATCACTCTTAGTCTTCTACTTATTTTACTATGAATTCTCTAATTGAGGATTTCTTATTATTCAGTTTCATATTTACTAAATCACTTGAGAAAATTTAATTTTGGTTGTACATGGACATTCTTAAGATAAAAATAATTATAAATACTATTATTTTTGGATATTGGTTTTCTTGTCTAAACCCATTTGAATTAATTTGAATCTTGTGGATGGAAACCCTTTTCTTAATTATTTCATACTTGAAGAAGCCCTTGGGCTGAGTCTTGTGGTTGTATGTTGGTTGTATTGTCCCTTTGTCCTCGTTGATAGTTTTTGTAAATCCTTATTTATGGCTTAGTGTTATGTGTATATCTCTTACCTTGCTCAAGTACCTAGTTTCAAAAACCCTTCACCAATTTTATGGTTGGGATGGTAAGGTCCATTGATGGTTAGGATCATAAGGTTGTTTTAGAGGGATGTCCTTCTTGTAGTGTTCATCCTTCTTCATTATTCTACTTGGATTGCATTTGGCATCCTCATCTTGTTTTTGCCTATTAACATATGACATTGGCGAGTTATATTATGTTTGATTATCTATTTTATGTTGTGGTTTTATCTCATTACCTTATGTAGCTTCGTAATATTTTTATGTTGGAAGGTGGACATTATTGGATATGATGTTGACTTGGAGGCATTATTCTTGATAGTTGCTTGGATAGGTATAATTAACCAAATATATTTAATATTTTGCTACACATTTATAGTGGGATATATTTATCATATGAGTGGTAGAGTATTTTAATGCATTATGCTATACTTAATGTTTTCATATTGTGGTATGTACATGGTCTAGTGACATACTTGTTGATTTTAGGTAGGCATGAAATTGGAAAAGGTTATTATTGGAACATCATAATGTATTTAATCTTGAATTTACATAAAGGTAAAATGGCACTGCCTTATGATGTGCTATAATTAGTTAGAGATTGCAAATATCTTTGGTATAATTATGTATATTCTTACATGGATTTCATGATGAGTTTTATTTGGTGACATTCTTACAATATGGAATGCCCATTTATCATATAGACTTATCTCTTTTTATGACATAAGAATGATTTTATATGATATATCTTAATTATAGCATGGTTATTAAACACATGACCTTACATTTTATAATCTTGATTGGAAATAAGATGTTGCAATTGGTTTATAAATATAGTTTACTGATGATTCAAAGAATTATGCTCTCATTCCTATAACATAGACATGAATGTTTATCAGTCGTAATGTCATTGTAACTAGGATTAATTCTATTGCTTGAGTAATGAAGTAAGCTAGGAAATTTTCTTTGTATGTGGACCACATCATGGATTATGGACTATACCATTAATGGTGTTGTAGTGATTTGGATATATGGCATGTTTTCTAAAAGTCTAGTAATTTAAATGGTTATAGTGAAACTCTTGATTAATGAAAGTTGGATACATTTTCATTAATGTTTTTATGAGAATAGATAGTCAATGTTTTAGTTTATATGTGTGCTTGAATGTATAAGTGTACCTTATCAATGAAATCTTTGATTTACCTTGTGTTGTAATTATTAAAATAATAATAATCCTTGCAATTGGTGAATAATCCTAGAATGAGTATGAGAATTACTAAGCTATGGTTACCTCAATGTTAATACTTGATTATGTGATTAAACAATACACCTTGGAAATGACTTTCTAAATCATAATCTTCTTTGACAAACACATAAGTCATGCTTCATACTATTTAAATAAAAAACTTGCATGGTCATATGTATTATATTTTAATGGCATAAATAGATATGTTTATTTAATAACATGGTAAGATAACTAAAGGATAATTAAGAAACATGTAGGTGTGAGACCCCTATGGTTGGCTCATGAAATAGTGATCCTATAGTGTGATAAGTTATCCTTTAGCATGATAAGTGATCTTGTATCATGAGTAGTGATTGATTTTACAATGTCAATTAAATGTTCAGTTATTAAGATGCTCACATCTATGATGCCATCCACCTTGAGCTCAGTTCATGGTGTCTCATTTAGTTAATAAGAACAATTATTTCTACACAAAGCTATATCTTGTATGTGTGTGTGCCCTTCATAATTTATGGCAATGAAGTCATAATGTTTTCCTAAAGTACCTTGGATCATGTTATAGTGATCAATGGGGTGTCATAAGTAATATTCCTTACTTAGGTAATTTCCAAAAAGATTATGGGATCTTAAGCTTATGCCATGTTGACTTTAGTGGTGGATTAGATATATCCACTCGTTGATATCAAAATGTGATAAGTGGTGGGATGGACCCTTATGTTTGGTTTTTTAGGACTCCATGCTCATGTATTACATTTCCATCTTATATTATTTGCTTATCGAGCAATTGGATAAGTAGACATTCTTAGATGTGTCTAATTCCATTTTAGTTTTTTCTAGCATTATCCTTTTGGGACAATTGGGATACTAGTTGTATATTTCAAGTGCTTACTATAGAGGTGTTGAGATGGATTGTAGTACATTAATTTTATGCAATGGGACCTTTCGATTTCCATAGTGTACTTTGATAAATAACTTCAACAAATTTTATTTGGGGTTGTTTCATATATGAATGAAATCATAAATAACATGTAAGAAAGTTTTTTCTTATCAAATACTCAAACTGTAAAGTGGTTGAAAATAAAAATCCAAGATTGAACAAATTAGTTGGGTTTGTGGTTCAAAACAATGGCTTAACAAGGTTAAATAACCAAATTAAGGGTTAATATAGGTTTGGAGTGATTAAATCAGAAGATAGGTTTAGGTCAAAACACATAAATTTAAAAATAATAAAGAGAAGAATTTAAAAGACACAAAATAATAAAATTAACAATTTATAAATAATGAAGGGTATAAGATTAAATGTTTAGGGTTAATCTATGCGTGCATAAGATATATGAAGGCATGTTTGAGTCCCTCATAATTGTGCCTTTGGTCTCATGTAATTTGCATGCTCAATACAACATTAAATACATCTAATAAATAATTTATATCTAAATGATATGAATAATCATATACATATAATATAATTATCAATATAAGTATGTCCTAAAACTGAATCATAAACTTTTATTATTAAACTATAAGGCACAAAATAAATCATGTTATTAAAAAATAATATCTAAATAAAACATACATCCAATCAAGACAATCACACTAATTAATCATAGTTTAATGAATTATCTAACCAAGGTACATGGTGATAATCTCATATCCATTGAGTCCATATAATTTAATAAAATATATAATATGAATAATAATATAATCAAGATAATATCAAGTATCGCACGTCAAGTTTTATATGTATCTAAAAGGTCACCACATATGATAATGTATCAAGATGACTAGGGTTTATAGGTTCAACACAAGAGTTATTACATATCCTAATGTAATATTATTAGTATTTTTATGTATTTGTGTATTTTTATAGCAGTTATGGTAGACAAAATATAGCTTCAATAACCTTGTATCTTATAAAATTTTCAAATAGCATGATTTTGAATATCATTTAAAAGAACTAATATAATAATCAATGGGTGTGATTGGATAGGTAAGGGGAGTCAAGGTTGACTCCATTAAAGAGAGAAAATAACATGAAAGAGTAAATCAGATGGACCGTGGGTCAAATACTAAAAAATGCAAGATTGGAAATACTCTAAAAGTAGAATTAATGGATAAAGAGAAACAAAATATGGGAACCTGGTAGAAATTTGAGTGGTCTAAGGGTAAAACTAAGTTAAGGGTTGAGGATACTACATAGATAATGATAGAGTAGTGAAGGGCCACCAATAGAGGCCTCAATAAAATTTTAGAGGGTCATAATAGTCCACTGAACCATGTTTTCTCAACCTAGCATCCTCAATGCAACTACAAAAAGTGTGTTCCACTGTTTAGCTATAAATTTAAATAAAAAATATCCTATATATAAAAATGATTAGGGTAATAGGCAATGATAATGATATATTAGTTAATGGTCTGAGTAGACAAGGTAAAGTTGAAAAAAATGTAGATTGCCTAAAGACTAGAGTAGTGATACTTCCATGTGATCAAGAATTATCTAAAATGTTCTATATATATATATATATATATATATATATATATATATATATATATATAATGAGTTTATATATCTTGTTATTTATTATCTTCCTATAAACCTAAGATTTAAAACTTTTTTTATTTTTCTCCATACTAGTTTACGCATGTTCCAAAGTGGATGTTACCCATTTAAGTTCATTCAATATATGCTCCTGTGTTTTTAGATTATTTAAAAAGGAAATTTTGGTAATGGATTTTAGATCCATTAATACTTTTCAATGATAATGTATCACTATAAATATTTGGGGTCTTTTTAATATGGATGAAACTATTTTGACCTTATCACAAGAAAAACATTGAAACAACTTAAACACACATGAGATAAATTTGACTATAAGGTGGTATAAAAAGATGCATGTCAAGGCCATATTTATTATTAGTGAGTGATATTGATGCATTTGGAAATTATTTTGAATTATTCTTCTTATTGTTTGGCACTATAAATTTAGTAGTATAAACTAAGCCAATAATTGCAATAAAATAACATGGAGAGGTAGATAGGATTGCATTTAATCCCTACATAAACAAAAATATTATTCATCACTCCATTTTCATCCTTGCACATATTAGTGAGAGGTGTATAATAATATATATATAAAATAAACCAAGGAAACATGTAGTGTTGAGGTTGCATTGGCATTGGAATTAAAAATAGGAAAAAAATTTATTCCAGAGTGGTAATCATTTATAATATCTTACATGTCAAACAAGCATTTATCTATTTAAACCTTATTCCAACCCAAATCCATCCCTTTCTATCTTAATCTTATGTAGGAATCGATTATTTCCACCAAACTAAGCATAATTTTAGGGCCCTAAAAACTGAAAATTTTGTAAAATTATACCCACCCAAATGTAGAATTTAAGCTCAAATTCAAAATTAAATAACAATAAAAACCCATTTATTTCCATGTTTGGTGTAAATAGAGAAGGATAGGGTGCCTTGATAAGGTTTTTTATCTTTATTAGTGATGAAACATTGGATTTTAAGTGGGAGAGTGTGTTATTATACCCATTTTTGCCAAGATATATATCTATGATGAATGTCATTTGAACCATTTTTACTTTCCCACTCCTTAATATCAAATTTTCACATGCCATATATAAATTCCAACACTTTCATATATAAATGATTCCCCAAATTAATCATATGAGTATTGGAGGGAAGATATAAAACAAAACCAAAATTTGAAATTTTATAGACAACTGTAATATTTAATTGGCACAAAATATCCAAGGTCCACAAATACCTGCTAGGTTACTAGCATTAAATTTCATAACTTTAATTTCCTAATGTTGTGTAAGATAAAAATTCAATGGATACCTAACAAGATGATATCAACCAAAACTATTTCATGTATATTTAATTAAATAGGCCTTTTTATGATTTATTAAAAAATGAACACTTAAACTATGAAATTTAAATTCTAAATTTTATTTTTTTTAATGTTATTTTTTAAATTATACTTCTGAGATGGGTTTGAACCTCTTGGATGGGTTGTGTCGGGTTCACTTTTGATCACTAGTATCAAACATTATAGATGAACTTATAAATGAAATGTTGCTTCCTACTAGATACCATAAAATATGTTGACAATAAAAACTATAAAAGAGTGTTTGTATATGAACAAGCCTCATGCCCCATGATTTTGTGAAAAAATGATATGCATCTATATGCCATATATTGTGTCAAATATGAGAACCTATATCACATGTCTATGTAAATTATGTACATATGCATGGAATATGCCTAAAAAATATATCTAAATCTCTAAATATATGTCCTAATATGATATCTAAATGATTCTAAAATCTATGAATCCTATAAAATATGTTAAAATATTTATCTTTTTTGTCATGGATGCTTAAGTATATATCACATGTCTATGTAAATTATGTACATATGCATGGAATATGCCTAAAAAATATATCTAAATCTCTAAATATATGTCCTAATATGATATCTAAACCACTCTAAAATCTATGAATCTTATAAAATATGTTAAAATATTTATTTTTAGGTGAGGGATTAGCATGTGAGTTACTCATCTCAAAAATAAATATTTGAGTATATCGAGTTATTTATAAAGATGTAATCATGTATAATTTTGTCAACATGTTGATAATATGTCATCATATTAATGAATATGTCATCAAATTATGTATCAAACATATGTGATGTAATAAATAGAAGTTTCATGTTAATATTTATATAATTATTAGGAATTTAGTAGTAAACATCAATGATATAAGCATTAAATAATACTATGCAATAAAGTTGCATGATGTGAATCATGAAACCACACATACAATGGGGATGTACATGATATGAATTAAGACACCCAAAAAATCATAAAACTTAACAAGATAAACATACAATGTCATCATCATGACATGGACAATAGAATCACATTCAATGGAACTCAATGTCACCCAAAAGACCAATGATCACTTATAACAGACAATAAAATGTCACAAATAAGGCTAAGGGCATAAAAAATGGAAAATAAATGTCACACACACAAGGCCAAGGACTATTAAAAATGGAAAATAAATGTCACATGTATAATACCAAGGGAATAAAAAAATATAAAATAAATGTCACACACATAAATCCTAAGGGAAAAATCAATAGAAAATAAATGTCATAAACACAAGGTAAAGGGACACAATCAATGGAAAACAAATTTTATAAATAATAAACAAGTAATGAGTAACCTATGTGAAAAGTCACAATATGAATGAAGCATAAAATAAGTAATAAATTTTACACCATCTAAGTATGATAATGTTAAAACATAGTAAATTAAATATTCATGTAGCACTTTATAAAGTATGAGTAATAGTAATAAATGTGTAAGCAATTAGTATAGATCAACATTGTAAATGGAAAGGTCATATAAAGAAATAAATTATTTTAATGTGACCTATAGAATAAGATACCCCTAGCATTAGGATTTCCCCTAATTATAGGAATTTCCAAAACTTGTGGATCCATGTATCACATGTATTTTTATATAATGGATTCACTCATGTACACCATGATACCCCTAGCATTAGGATTACCCCTAGTTATAGGAATTTCCAGAACCTGTGTATCCATGTATCACCTGTATTTTTATATAATGCATTCACTCATGTACACCATGAAATGTATGTTTATATTTAAAATAATATGTAATGTACCATATAAGTGATAAATAGAATCCAAATAATATAAACTCACAATCATCTCATGCTTAGGACCTAATTTTTATTTTCTTTTTTTCAATTTTTTTGTATTTTTGAAATATTTCAAGTAATATGTTTATGTATAATTTCAATGTAAGTGAGTGATGTTCATATGGTTCCTCATAATTTTCCATTAAAGTGCATCCAAATGATAATTTCGTGTACCCATTTTTATATAACCACAAATGGGCATGTTGGCATAATTTATACAACTATGGTTACATATGCTTATGTGGATCAAGTTAACTTCAGTTAGAGATGATACAATGAAAATTTTATAATTATGTAGAGTTAGATATATTATGTGTTCATAAATTAAAATAATTAGGTTTTATCATTCACAATATACATAAATTAGATATTTCTTACTCTAAGTTATTTTATTCATATAAATATGAACATAACAACCTTTATGGTTTCCATATATCTCTTTAGTCTATAACTATACTCTCTTTACTTTATTATCACTCTTCTCTAACTATTACAAGTTTTTTCAATATTCTATAACCTCTTATTTCACTTTGTTTGTCTTTATTCAATAATCTCTTTATGTTATGTTATTTTATCCTTATTATTCTCTTTTGAATATTATTTAATATCTTTTCTACCATGTTATTTACATCATTATTTACCCTTTAAAATCCAAAGGTTATGTCTCTTCACTCATCATTAATTTTGGTAACCATTTATTTACACTTATTTAGCTTATTAACTATAGATTAGAGGATATTTACATATATACCATGGTATATATGCATTTTCATTACATAAATTATTATATATTATTCATCCAAAATGTTTGAAACATGTCTTCGATCTCTATACAATACCATACTCAATTACGGTTAGATTATAGCCTCTTTAGTAATATGTTTTATTATTACAGCTTTTGTAGTGTATATTTATGAACTTATAATTCTATTGAATAATCCTTCCAACATTTACTCAGCCTTTATAACTTTGTCTCATCCTTGAGACAAATCTAACTATTTATGGCATGAACAATACCAAAAAAACATTTTTGCCTCATACTAATACATAATAAATGATATAAACATTTTATTGTAAAATGGTAACACAATCAACAACCATAAACTTAGAAATTTGGTGTAAAATTGTACAGTAACCTTGCTCAACTCAATCAAATAGATTTATAGGATAGGGTAATCCCTTATAAAAAGGAAGCCTTCTTCATATGTGGTCATTTTAAAATATTTTAATTAAGTGTATTGATGATATATATGCTGAAGATGTCAACTTTATGCTATAATATTTTATTAAGTTATCATAGTACTTGTGTAGTGAAAATATAACACCTCAAAAACCTTTTAAAATAAATCTAAATATTATACTTATACATAAAATAATTATACTATGTGGTGACCCTATAAATATTCTAATTCTCTAGAAGATACCATACACTTTTAAAAGGACATAAAGATCTTTTCACATGGTTATAATTTTGATGTATCTATATGTTTTCATTTATTATCCCTATGACATGTGTGAGGATTTTATGGTACACCAGAATGCTTTTATAACTTCCAACTACCATTTACTCTCATTTTGAAACATTGTCTCACCCATGAGACTTACTACACTAATTTTTTGGTTACTTATTTCCAACTTAATGGTCAATCTATATGTTTTTCATTTTTTTATTAATTTTTTTCAATTTTTTTTTCTATTTTTCAACTTATTTTTAAATTATTTTGATTTTTTCCATTTTTTAAAAATTGTGTTGTATACCTTTAATATGGTACTATAAATTCTATTACTTTCATTTTTGCATTTTATTACCAATATTCCCATGATTTTTTTTGCTTCCCCACTAAAGAGACATTTTCTTCACTGACTTCTTGTTGTTGGTATACATAATTTTTTTTTACTTCTCACCTTGTTATCCATCTATTATAATACATCTTACATCATGTATTTTCAAAATATTATTTACTTCCTTATTTGTATTAAAGTGTTGTGGTCTTTTCCCCAATTCTCCAAGGCTTGCACCATCATTTAGGACTATCTTATTTTGGGTATGTGTTATATCCTCTAGGTTTTATGGTATATTTGGTAGATATGAGAATATTCATATTTACATGGAATAAATTTTAAATATTTTCTTAGGTTCTCTATGTATAATATATACCTCTAAGGTTGACTTAGGTTTTTCACTCTCCCATCTAATCTAGGCATCCTTATGTGTTTCATAGTTATTTTTCAAGTTGGGTTCACTTCCATCCTGTTCATCCCATTCATATATCATCCATGTGGAATACATACATATTTCTAATGGTAAGTGGACTATTACTCCATTAATTCCATTATGATTTTTTCACTTTTTGAGTCCAATATCCCATTACAATATATGAACCATTAAAAAGTTAGTAAAATTAGATATGATTCATTATATTCATATATTTACATGACTTCACTATCAAACTCTATATTAATTCCAATGAAATCTACTTTTTCACTTATGAGTACACCAAACGAAGATCTCAAGGTCCCATCTAGTAAAGTAATGTCTTATGTTACTACATGTAATGGTGGTTCTCCTATATTTTCCTAGGTACTTCACACACGATGTTAGTGTATGATACTAAAACCAAAAATTCATTCTCAAAATCATGCCCATTTACTTTCACATCCAACAAAATATTATTATTATTATTATTATTCCATTTACAAGTTATTTTGAAAACATTTTAATTTTCAAGATTGAATTTATCTTAACTTATTGTATCATATTCCATTTATTATTTTCTAATTAAACATCTAAATCCTTAAATAAACTTCCAAGTATTTTGATTTGTATTAAGTCATCTGAATCAGGCACCACATTTTTATTTTTACTAGTCTCTCAATTACGCTTGTTTCCATTTTTAATCTTATTTATTTTTCACTTTAATCCCTAGTATTAGGGGTGTGTGATTTATATATTTCACTACATTTATAAATCATTTCCTAGGACTATGGTAACCCTTTTATATGATTCTTACCTTTTCAACGCATCATTTCTAACATGTATTATATGTTCATGCCCCCATATCTATAATATTTCTTAGTTATGGTGCAATTAGATGGATCATGTGTACCCATTTACCAATATAATCCATAATGTATATGATTTATTTATGTATATTTTATTTCAATGTGCCCTTTTCATACATAATAAAAAGTAAGTGATCATTTTACTATATTTTTATAGCCTCTTATTCCTTGGTATTATCCTATGTATCCACCTATACTATATTTTTGGTATCCTCAAAATTATCCTCCTTCATTTCCTCCCTGGTAATAACCTTATTACCCATGGTTATATTGATTATGTGAAATTTGTGGTTCCACACTTGGCTCTATTAGAGGTTGTATTTCATAATTAATTTGGGGTTGATAATAGTGTATTGTTGTTTTTGAGATATAACTCTAAGTTTATTGAGGAATGTGTTGAATGAATTTTTATCTCCCTCTATAATCATTCCATTCATTATTGGTATTCCTCTATTCATAGTAATTAGTGTATACAACCTTTTCTACTAATAGACACATCCTCTAATCATGTTAGTCACAAATTATATATAATCCACACCATAAGATGATATTAGTTTCAATGATGCCAATATCATTGGTATCTAATTATATGGTAATTTTTTCCATGTGTCCCACATCACAACATACAACACACCTTTTTTTTGGAATTATGGAAATTTTCACTGAGGTAGAATATCTTGTTTTTCCTTTCATCAAAATTTCATGATTTAAACTTAACAATGTTAAATTTTTATTTATTTTTTCTAACTCTATTTTCACTACATAATAATTCTCTCTTCTTAATGAATGTGCTTCTAATCTTGTTTCCATTTCTAGTGTCTCAACAATTATCTTATACTTGATTATATCCTTGTAAAATCGTATGTATGGCACCAACTCTAATATGATCCATTCTATCATTTATTTTTCATTTAATTATTTTTCCAAATTTCACATTATTTATTTGATCCATTTTTCATAATCCTTCACAATCTCTTTCTCCTTTTGAATAAAATGTCTCAACTTAACAATATTCTTTGTTGGTATCTTTGGGTAGTGAAATTCATTTTTAAATGTTTTTTGTACTTCATCCCATGTTGTATAATGGTTTGGTATTTTATTCATCCCTTGTCATACCTAAATAATAAAAAAAAAAATATTAGGATTATTTATCCAATGAATCCTCTAGTAACAATCCAATAATAACAAGTGTTCCTCTAAATATTTCATATATTTCCAAAATAATGGTATTTTTATCATTTTTTCTCCCATTATTGTCAAAATATAGTTATATATTATTGTTCTTGGATAGTTTCTAATTTTATTTCAATGTCTTCTCTATATTTTAATTATCTATTCCACACTTCTTCGCTCTATCTTAATTTCTCTTTATTCTTACTTGTGGCATGAGGAATGATTCTTTGTCAAATTTTTTCATCTCCATATGTGGTATATTTATAGTTTGGGTTTTAAAATTATGTGTATTTTGGGATATCATTTTCATTTTATTCTCTATCCTCTTCTTATACTTCTAGTAATTTAAATTCTTCCTCCTGATAACTAATCTATTTTTTTTATCTTCTACATGACTAATTTTTTCTTCTAACACTTCATCTTTTCCCCACTCATTTGTATTATCTTCTTCACTATCACTGTCATTATCTACTCTCTCTACATATCTTTCTCTATCTCATCCCTCTCTTTCCCTACACTCCCTATCTCTATTTAATATTTTAGCTTCTCTCTTATATTTTATTCTTTTTAATTTTGATCTTTTCCTTTATTTTTCTATTGTTTCTCTTACTAAGCCCCTTACATTATCATGCTTTATATTTTCCTTATATTTTGAATTAAAATTATATATATATTTAAAAATAATAAAATAATATATCATATGAGTAAGAGTACAATAATAAAATCCACAAAAAAATTGATGAAAGAGAATAATAATTGATAAAAATACTAAGCCAATTTGAGGGGGTAACGTCCATAAAATTTTAATAAGTGTAAAATTTAAATTATGATGATCAAAGACTAACCAATACCTCCTATATATACTCTAATTATCCATGGTTATTCCATATTCTGACATTAATAAGAACATATATAAACTATATATGATAATATGAAAGATATGAAATATATAACTTGGCCACACATATCCCTAAACACACTATAGGTTAAGGGTGTAGCATGCCCCTACCATTAAAAACAACATTACCCTTAGTGTTGAATAAATTATGGATGCTTATAAATTAATATTCATCCTCCCATGTTTAATCTTCATGATTTATATTATTAAATTTAATCAAATACACCTTAATCTCTCTTGTTCACAACCTTTTAGTACATGTAGGAAGGAACTCCTTAGGTTCCATAATGATTTTTCCTTATTCATATAATTATGGTAACTCAATATAGGTATAAAATATTTTTAAAATTACCTTTTTTAGGTAAGATACATTAAATACAAGATGTATGTGATTGTATTGGCATATCTCTTGATTGTATGCCATAGTACCAATATTTTTTAGGATCTGACAAGGGCCATAATACTTAGGATAAATTTAGTTATCATTTTTATGTTACTTCACATACATCTACTTATCTTTTTATAAGTTAAAAAATAGTGAATAACCTATATCAAAATTAATCTCACTATGGTGTTGATTTACTTGTTTATTCATTTGATTCTTTTTCATCACTAACTTTTATCTCAAACTAGCTACTACCTCATGTTGATATTGATGTATTATTTAATAGATCAAATATTTGACCACACCTTTAAGTATAAAATTATGTATGAGGATGATAATAAAAAAGTTACATAAATGGATACATTTTGGTAGGGGTGCGGAAGGAAGTATTATACCACCATTCTACTATAGGTAGCCAATGAACACATCATTCATGTTTATCCAATGCAAAATAATAAATATACACTACTAGGAATTTGCTTATCACCTATGCTTTCACATTATATTGGGGATAATATGGTGAAATATGATCCAAATAAGTACCCAAATATTCAATAAATCATTAAAAAAATTATTGGTAAATATGGGATTCCTATCACTTACAATGATCTTAGGAGTAATGCAACCTTTTAATTATAGTGAGAAAAGTAATAAATAATGTATAAGATACAAATAGATGTGATAAGGGGAAAAAATAAGCATATATTTAGATACTATTGACAACTAAAATTATGTAATTTTTACCTTCATACCTCAATAACCCTATAATTAAATCCATGTTAGTCTCATCCCACCTCTATCTAGGGATGGATAAAGGTTGTAGAAGACCTAGTTTCTTAATTGTTTCACCTTTATTCTATTGTCACACAATGAATTATACCAAAAATATATATAAATCCTCATTTATTCATTCCCAAGATAAATCCTACCTAATTTTATGATAGGTTTTCAAAAATCCATAGTGCCTCTCTATTGGATATTCATGAAGATCCAAAATGTTTTGTGTTTGAGGATGTACCTATTACATAGGTATAATTTATCTTTATACCATAATGAATTCCATTTACACTCAATTTTTTTTGAAACACCATAACCATGTTGAATATTTTGAATAAAAACATGTTTATCCTTATCATTTACCCATTTGGATATTACCTCTTCTAACCAATATGTCGACCAAATAGTGATTAAACATAAAAATGCCTCAACAAATTCATCCCTCTTATATAGTGAATTTAATAACAAATTATATTTTAATTTATTATATACTATTTTAAATTCACATACTAAATTTTTTTTCTTATAATGAGAATTATTGTTCCATAAAATATATTTGACTATCATGATCAACCTTTACCTTAAAGTGTCTACCCATCAGATAAGGTCTCAATTGCTTGAATATATGAAGAATATCCATCATATATTTATCAAATATTTGATTAAGATTATGTTTTACCTTATGTATAAAAATATCAAATGAAATGGGTCTTACTTTTGACATGATTATTACCACCATGGCATATCCTAATGCATCGAATTCAACAACATTTTTGGAAAACTTAGGGGTAACTGAAACTAAAGTGGTGAACATAGCCTATTTAAAATTATAAAATTATTTGGTATCCATTTAATTCCAATTTAATTATTATTTATTCAAAAAATATTGAGTGAAGATATTATGCTACCATTAATTTGTAAGAATCTATGATAACAACCTGTTAGCCCAAAAACTCTATGAAGGTTATTAAAGGTTTTTGGAATTTTCCACTAGATCATAGTTTTAATATTATTGGGTTTGATTTTGAATCATTCAATTGAAAAAAAATGTCCCATTTACTTCACCTATTAGAATCCAAAATTACATTTTAAAGGTTTGACATAAATTTGGTGTTGTCGGTAAACTAGCAATACGAGTTTAACATGATTAAAATTTTCTTCCCAAGTTATTATATTTATTATGATGTCATAAAAATACATAAACACAAACTTCATAAAAAAAATTATAAAATAGTATTCATCAAAAATATTAAATGCATATGATACACTTGTGATACCAAAAGTCATGACCATAAACTCATAATGGCCTTCATGAGTTTTGTAAGTTATTTTAGGTATATCCTCATATCTTATCCAAATTTGATGATACCAAAAAATTAAGATCTACTTTGGTAACATAAAAACACCATGTAATTCATATAAAAAATAATCAATTAATAGAATATGAAACTTATCTTTGATGGTGTTCTTGTTTAGTTCTCTATAGTTTGGGCACATCCTCCAAGTGTCATCATTATTACACACCATGACCACAGAAGAAAATATTCACTTTAGATATGTTTCATAGTACATTTAACTAGCATCTGATGTACTATATTTTGTATTTCACTCTTCTTGGTATATGGATACCTATATGGTTTTATGTTAGGTGCTGTATTAGTTTGAATTAGTCTTATGGCATGATCATGTTATCTTCTTGGTGGTGGTTCTTTTGGTGTGGAACCAAAAATAGTCAAGTTGTCACAAAGAATTATGTGTAAATCAGGATTTGGAGACACATTTTTTAGCTTAACTTCTACTAAAAAAATTCATGCTATAAATAATTTAGCCCCATTTTTTATGAATCTTCATCATATTATCCAAGATAACCAATTTTGGATATGTTTCTTGTAATCCATGTAATTCAAAGTTTTTACCTTCATAATTAAAGTGCATGATCACTTCCTATAAATTCATCTCTATTTTACCTAAAGTTGTGAGCCATTATATTCCAAAAAATATGACATGCCCACCAAAGGGAGTAATAAACTTAGGATAATATATCATGTAGTCTCCCATAGCAAGATTAATATTATGGCCTTTAAAAAATAATTGATTGTGCCACCATCTATAATCATGACCTAAAATTATGAAGGTGGGTAAATGAAAAAAATTGAACAAGTATCCAATTTATTGTTGATGAAGTTATATGTACTCCCTCAGTCAATAAACATTATCACCTTGTGTTTCTTGAGGAAACACACCGCCGTAAAAATTTTAGGAGTAATAATAAACAAAATTGAATGATAGGTTAAATTAGGGTGAGAATATTTATATTCATCATTTGTATCTTCCATACCATCACCTAATGCCTCATAATTTTATTCATATTAATTTACAACTTCAATTTAAAACAACTAATTTTTAGCATATTTATGTCCTTTGCTTCACTTTATGTCATATATAAAACACACCCCTTTTAACTCTTCTATTCAATTTGTTGAGAGATAAATATTATAAATTGAATAAATGATTGTGATATGGAATTTTATACATGAAAATTAGTTAAATACATTAATGTAACTAAATATTTTTCCTCTAACTTACGTGTTAATTTTATGGACTCAAAAACTAAAGTTGTATTAGAAATGTGAACCTCAAGTTAGGAACTATCCTTGAACCCACCCAAGAATAATTCAGTCATGTTTTACTCATTGATATCATCCATATGTAAGGATAGATTCTATAATTACTGAATATAATCCCTAATAGCCCATTTTTGTTACAAAATTTTCAACTTATTGAAGTAATTTTTTGAGATGTGATATTTCATATGTAACTCCTTAGTAAAAACCAATGAAGTAATAATAAATACCTTATTATTATTCAAAGTACATAATCACTTATACAAAATGAAATTCTTAGGTTCTAGATATAAAGATGTCATGACCTAATTTTTTATACATGGAGTCTAATGCAGATTAAATATATTTTATTCATCTAAGTGAGTGGATACTTACCATAAAAATTTCACATTTCTAATTTTGGCATCATGTGCTTCAAACTAGTATTGGAGTTTTGATTGGGAGAACTTAAATGGAGTGGTGGAGGATTATTTTATGTAATTTAGGCCATAAGAGTGTTCAAGTACCCATTAATAGTTTCCAACCAATTATTCAAATCATTTATGTGACCTTTTACCCCAGTGATGTACCCTTTAAATAAATTAAGATCATCTTTATTCATCATGCTTTGTATATCTAATTGATATTATTGAACCACATTAGAAACTAGATAATCTTAATTTCAACACTCCATGTCATTGTTATGAGGAGTTTTTGGATTGTATTTCCCTTTATCACATGAGTGCTAGGACTAGCCATCAAGATTATACTATTTCAATCATATCATCAAGATGAAATTAATTACTATTAATTTTCACAAAGGTGAAAAAAATTCAAGACTTTTAAAAAACTACTTCAAATAATATTATGGTGATGAAAAAATTAAATTATTCTTTAGTCAAAAGTTATAGTTTTTTAATCCTTCATCTCTTAGGATAACCAACACCAAATATAAAAAATAAAACCATAGAAACTTTTCTAAATCCATTCTATAATTCCAATTGTAATTACTTTGATGTTTCACAAAAATGGAATAATATATCACATAATTAGATTCAAAAAAATAATTGATTTAATAGTAAAATACTTGATAAAAATGATTGAGATTGAGGAGGAAACTTCCAAAAAAACATAATAAGATCACAATTTTCAATATAATGATCAAATACTGGCTGATCCCTCCTATATATATTCTACTTACCCATGGTTATTCCATAGGATTAACCTCATTAACAACACAGAGAATAGTGACAAGATAATATAAAATGTATGAAGCCATAAACTAGCCACACATATCCCTATACACACACATTTTAGGTTAAGGTTGTAACATATTTATTCCCCTTTAACCATCATACATGATTTCTCTATAAGTTACATCTTCTCATAGATCACCCCATTCTCGAGCACCATCATTTAGGATCCTAACCCATTAAATAGGGATAAAACATGTTTTTAATGTCTTTAATTCTACACAAGGCATATAGGAAAAATAATATCAGCTATTTCCTTCTAGAAATATTATAATCTCCTTAATATAAATTACTAGCTTTTGGACTTTAGATAACCAAATTCCATCCAGCACCACCAAATATTGATAGAAAATATATAATTGTGGTTCAAGTTAATCTAAATGAGGTTAGTATTATGTGGAGTTACATATATTATTCATTCAAAAATTAAAATAAGTGTGCTCACTCACAATATACAAATCTCATATATTTCCTACTCTAACTTCTTTTGTTCATATAAATATAAACAAAACAATATTTATAGTTTCCTTCAATCTCTTTACTCTATACCTCCACTATCTTTACTCTATTAACACTCTTATCTAACTATTATGATTATTTATATAATTTGTAACCTAATATCTCACTCTAATTATTTCTATTCAACTCTCTTTTTAAGTTATGTTCTTCTATCCTTATTACTATCTCTTGAATATTTCTTATTATGTTTTCCCACACCATTTACATCATTATATACAATTTAAAATCTGAAGGTTATGTCTCTTCACTCATCGTTACTTTTGGTAACCACTGCTTTACACTGATTTACCTTTTTAACTACCAATTAGAGTATATTTACATATATACCATGGTATATATGCATTTTCCTTATGTAAACTATCTTATATTATTAATCTAAAATGTCTAGAACATGCCTTAAGGTTTTTTATGATACCATACTCAATTTAAGTAAGATTATAACCTCTTTTGTGAAATTTGGTATGATTTTAGCCACTTTAGTTTATATTTATGTTCTTATAATTATAATAAATAATCATAATAATAGGGACCAACCAATTAGGATTGTATTTTTCATTATTTTCCTTATATGCATTGATGTTTCTATAGTTATCTTTTAATAATAAGTCACCAACTTCAAATTCATGACTTAATTTTTTTTATATATGTTATCTTTATGCACTATTATTAACCTTTGTATGTTCAATAACATGTATGAATTTTATGTACAACATTTATAACTCATTCTATATTTTTACATGATATTCATTATCCTTAATAATTTATTTTAAGGAAATATGTAAATATGGTATCTATAACTCTAAGGGAAATATTCTTTTAGTTCCATAAACAATAAAATTAGGTGTACCCTTAATAGGTGGGTGAAAACTTGTGTTATATTATTATATCACATAAATAATTTAATATGCAAATCTTCACATGTTTGGCAACTATTTTTTTTAATATTTTAGAAATTATTTTATTGATCACTTCTACTTTCCCATTTCCTTAAGGATAATAAGGAGTGAAGAAAGTATGATGAATACCATACCTATCACATAATATCTTACATAAGTTTTTAAATGATGATCCATTTTATGTTACAGTGGACGAGGGTAGTCCAAATCATGAGACAATTATTTTCATTAAAATTTTGCATGTCTTTTCCTGTAGTTGATAGTAATGGTATGGACTCCACCCATTTTTTGAAGTTTTTACCATATAATATTTATATATTTATTTTTCCAATAAATTAAAATTCCCATGATAAAATGGATATGGTGAAATAAATGGTTGTAACTCTTGTGATGATGCATGATTCAAATTGCAATGCTTCTTACATTGTGGACATATTTTTAATGTTCTTGATATTCTTGTTCTATTATGGGCCAATAGTAACCTTTTATAAAACTATTATAATAAAATATTTTATTTATAAAATTAACCCCACTTTCACTATCATGTACCTCTAGTAAATATATCTTCGCCTTCTCAAAACTAAGGCACCAAAGTAACTATATGTCAAATGATCATTTGAATAAATATCCCCAAATTAAAACTTAATACATTGCTTCATGTTGTAAAATTTTGAATTTATCATTACATTTTATAATTTTTGTTATTTTATCGTTATATAATAAATTATGTGTCATTTTAAAATTTTAAATTAACTACATTGTGAGTAATTGCAAGTACATGTATGGTATCTATATATGTTATGCCAACCAATGAGTGTCATAGTTTTCATATAGTAAAAATTTTATGATCATAATGTATGTAAATATGAATCATATAATTTTTTATATCCATGGGATCAATGTGTCAATTATATTTAGAAGATATGGTTTTTATTTAAACATGATCAAAGTTTGTCTTTCATCATTATACCATTTCATTGTATGGGTTTAACCTTTCTTATTTTGTTTGAATGTTTTAAAAAACATAATTAATTAATATTTTATAATCCAAACACATTATTATGTATTTCATTTCTAATATGTGTGTCATACATAGTCCAATTATCAATGCCTCATAATCTACTAAATTATTTGTACATGAAAATCCTAGATGGTATACAAATGGCATAGGCTAGCCCTAGGGAATAATGAGAACTATATTGACTTAAACATATATGGTGCACTTGTATCCATTTAAAAACATGTTCCAAGATTCATCATCAATTTTATATCAAATAAAATCATCAATTAATTGTAATGTGTCTAGTAATGGAGGTGAAATAAGTTGATTTGTGATGACTTGTCCTTTATTTAATTTATGATATATGAAATTTAAATAAAATTACATGCATAACATTACCCATTTTTATATACAACCTAACAATGATTATTTTTACATTATTAATTTTAGTGGATCCACCTTTGTGAAAACCTATGTATCATTATTAAGCATATATCACTTGAAGTTTTATGTTATGAAAATAAGTTCCAAAATAACTTAGATGATTTATGCTCATATATTTACATAAATAAAGATAATTATTTTACATTGAGAATAGTTAAATACTCTTAACTTGATGAAAAAATAAATATAAGGATTCAAATCTCATCAAATATATCCCAAATATGTCTCCTAAAACTTATCTAAAGTGTATGATAAATCACATAAAACCAACATTATTATTTCACAACTATATTATCTAATACAAAAAATAATCACAAACACACTAGACAATATATTTACTCACATACATGTGAATACTAACTACATACTTATAAAATTCCCACCCTTAGTAAAAACATGGGGAGATAAGGACAATAAATGACTAACAATCATGAACAGGGGACCATCAACCTATTCATGGTCTTAACACTCACATTGATTGTGGGAAATAAATAAATAATAAATGTGTAAATTATAAACATATAAAATAATAATGAATAGGGAACCCATTAACCTATTCATTGTCTTGACACTCATGTTGATTATGGGAAGTACATGAATCATGAATAGGGAACTCATAAATCTATACAACAATCATGAATAGGGAACCCATCAACCAATTCAAGTGAACACATCAACCAAACCAATCACTATGATCAAGGTTATTTATACTATAGTTATTTTGGTCTAGATCTCTGCATTATCATTACCAAATGGAAAATTTATAAAATTCACACCATACAATAAAAATGAAATTAAAGATTTCAGTACTAAGTATTCATTGTCTTTGTTTGTGGCCACTACATAGTTGATACCACTTGATCATAAATAGAAAAATGATTCCAATACCACTAGATATTTCCATTAGATTTAGCCAATTTGGCACAGATAGTGATGCCACGATTACATAGTGTGGCCCCATCATTAGTAATTAATGAGAGGTATTTTTCCTCCTACATTTATTGCCTATAAATTTTGGTTGTGTTTCTTATTTAATTAACTGATTGTAATTTGAATATTATTTTTTAAAAATTATATTTAATTTTAGTAACCCCCTAAAATGTGAAATAATATTATTTTAAGGTGTGAGTTACCCTAAAAATGCCTCCATACAAAGGACTATTTTTACTTATGATTTTGACAAAATTAGCATAAAAATACTTTATTAAGATCCTAAATGTTAAATATACGTATAATATAAAAAATATTATTTAATTAATTCTTATAACTAAACACTAAATTGTAACAAATTATCATAAATAATTGATGATTAATAAATAAATGGATACAAGACACAAACTCAACCTAATTTTAAGACTAAATTAATACTAATGATTAAGACTAATAATTATAGATTAAAAAAATTTAAAAAATATGGTTAACCACTAAATAACAACTATCGACTATTCACTCAACATTTTAAAAACTATAAAAAGATTAAAAACTTTATATTAATGACTACACTATTAAAAATACTATTAAACATACGTATATTAGCAAAAAAGATGACTTAGAATGTGATAAATCCAAATAACCATGAATGAGGTTTACATGGTGAGTAAAAGGTAAAAAAAAATTCTCAAAATTGATGTTCATGTATGGGGAATTCTAAGGAAGAAGATGAAAAAACTAACTGGGCCTTGGCACCACTAATAGTATTGGTACAAGTAAGTCATGCTGGCATTGGTTTAGAAGGATCATATAGAGATGCCTATTATAATTCATAGGTATTTACACAAGAACATTGGAAGAATGTTTTGTAATCATAGATAATAATTTGGGTGGTGAATTAGTTCCCTTAAAATAATCATTAAATTTCACTTATCATTCATGAATCATTCATTTAAACACATACATCAACCAATGCATAAAAAAACATCCACATAAGCATACAACATATGAAAATAAGAGATACTTGGGAAACCCTCATGGGGGATAAAAAAATTAAAAAAAACTTGGAATATAGTCCTATAAGAAATAAGTCAATATTTAGTGTGGCACCAACCCCATAAAGATCACTAACCCATCACTAGTCAAACACCAACTCAACTAGGATTTTAACAAGCACAAAATTGAAAAGAGGAATCAAACCCCTAGGTGAATTAGTGACAACTCATCCAAACAAAAAAAATCATCACCTTTGGACACTTTTTTATCAGTTAATTGATGATGATCACCTTCTTTTTCTCTTCACACTCTTTTATCTCTCTCAAACAACCTATTAGGCCTCTTCGCTCAACTACCCCTCTTCTTGACATATTTAGGTCATATGAAGTTGATAATAATCTATATAATCAATGTTATAAATTTATGACAAATTAAACACACATATATTATTTTATTAAATCCCTCTACCTATTTTCCAAATATCTATTTTATTCGTTCATCTCTTTAATTTATTAACTACTCAAATTAGGCCTATTAGAACTTCTTATACTTGGCTCTTGATTTTAGATACCTTGGTTAGTAAAAAACATCCACATACTTCTAATACCATTTTAATATATATATATATATATAAATAAAATCATAGGATAAAAAACCACTACATAGGCTGACCACCACTCATAGGGACCAAAACCACCATTAGGCCTAATAGAGTCCTAATGCAATTAGGCCTTCTCAAACCACATGTTTTATCTTAACCACCTTGGAACATATTGAGTCTAAAAAACATGGATTAAAAAATTCAAACATGTTTTAATTAGACCCATAATAATTTTACCTTAGGTCCCCAACACCATTTAACTTATTTCACTCAAACCACACTATTACGCCTACTCATAATTAGGCCTTCTTACTACCCAAAAGTATGCCAGCCAAAATTGAAGCACACAATTTTTTTTTAAATAAAAATACAATTAAATAACATATATATATATATATATATATATATAATCCTTATACTCATCACCATGTACTTTAAACACTACAACATAGGTCTTAAAGCCTCTAACTCACTCTTGCAACATGACCACTTAGAACTGACAACTAGCTCAAAACCCAATCATGATCATTTGACCAACAAAATTTGTAAAAGAAAATTTAATTAATATAAATTCACTAATAATTACCTAAAATACCATAATAAAATATTCACATGCATTAAACTCTTTAACTCTAGGCAAATCACCTCATTCTTGTCCCTGCTAGATGACTACTCAAAACTGTAGAAAACTTCAAAACACAGTCATGAAAATAATGACTTAGACACATGTGTGAACAATTTTATGAAATTAAAATAAATTTATATGATCCTAAAATATTATTATAATATATTTAAATTAATATTTTATAAGGTCAAATATTAATATTAGTCTTACAGACTAATCTCATCGCTTCACTATACATAAACCTCACTGTGTTAGACAAGTCAATTTGGGAGAAACTTTTTTCTTTATAAAATCATTTAAAAATATTATATTAAGTATTTAAATGTTTTATATGTATCTAAAAATAACACAATTCAATTTTAATCATGCCTAATCCATGGCAACACATCCCTAATCTCATTTTCATTTCTACCTAGTTTTTCTCACTATTTGCCTCACTAAGTATTTTAATGATAGGTAAACTTCCATGACCAGTTTATCATATTCTATGTCTGAAAAATGATTTAAAAAACCACCATTTTTATAATATATAAGTATTAATATTCAACCTCCATCCTCTTAGCAACTTTGAATCACTCAACTCTACCTGACATAGTAATTTTTTGAGAAACATGGCTTTTCTTGTAGGGTCTACTCACTCATCTATCCGACCAATTCCACTTGTAGGTACTTTTGAGAGTCATATACATTATAAAATCATCAAAATATGTCATAAAATTCATTATAAACAATTTATATCAAGATATTCCATATCATGTCATTGTTAGGATTTTAGATAGGGTTAAGACCACCTTATAATCTTAATGATCATTCATAAATCTTGGGACATTAATCTAGAAACCAATAATTTTAAAATTTATTTGGGATAATTACCAAAAATCCATTATTTTTTTAGGATATCATGATAAATTTTGAACATTAAAACAAGCACATGAAAGTCCTTCTTAGGTTGAGAACCCTTCATTCTATGCATACAGGAAACATCAAAACCACATTTCATGCTTTCTTATTCAACTCAGAACCTCAAAATTCAATAAAACACTTGAAAAAACATTTAATACATATTTAAATGTTCATTTTTCCATTCATGCCTTGAAAACTAAATGTAATATCCTATTTGATCACCATCTATTTCTTTGTTCTTTAGGCTTTAGATCTGAAGTTCATATTAGGCCTTAAAGTATACCTTATAGATATTTACCAAAAAATTTATACCTTAATAAAATTACAAAAAAACCTTACACATGACAACACTTCATGGTACCTTATCCTTTATAGGTCTTAAAAACACTTCATGGTACCTTATTAGGTCAGGCAGGGTCTAGGACTAGTTTGGTTACTTGCTTAGGCTTTAAGGCCTTATCCCTGTAGGTTTACCTTGAAACTTTATTGAGTGTTACATAATTTCATATTGATTCTTGGTCATCCTTAAACTTACAATCATACCTATGTGTATCCATATTACTATACCACCATATTTATACCTTCTCACAGGGTCTCTTCATGTGATGATCAAAGTCATGGCTAGGCTTCTCAAGCTCTTTAAGCTTGAAAAATAAACTTGAAACATTACTTACTTATTTAAAATATTGATTATATGCATTATATTCTTCCTTATATATTATCATACGTATGTACCCACTTATTCATGCACATTATCATGATATGATAATTCTCCTCAAGACTAGTGATTAACACTATGCTTACCTTGTATCTTGATCTTGACCTTAAAACATGTCATGAAACTCAAAATAAGTAATAGGTTTCCTTCAAATTATCTCTCAATATAGAGATAATAGGTTTCCTTAAAATTTTCTCTTGTCATAATACTTCCTTGTCACATACCACTTCACCATGCATTACATAAAATTTTACTTTAACATTAATGACATCCATCTTGACCTTGGCATAAATGACAACATCAATGCCACAAAAAAAACAATAAGAACATACATTACTAATATCCCCCATTTTCAGTTATGGAAAACACTTAAACAAAGTTGATCATTCTCATCTCCTCAAGTTGGATCTTCTTCAAACTAACCTTTCTCCAAAACTAGAAATTTATCCCCATTTATCATTAATGAAAAATGATCATCTCTTAAAAAATATCTATTCCTTACACCCAAAAAAATTGGAAACAAAAATTTTCTCTCAAAAAAAGATAATTCTCTATTTGACAAAAAATCAACACATAGAAATGCTCCCCCTAAACTCATGCATACCTTAACATATGAACAACACTCAACTATCAACAATTGAAGAAGGAAATCCATTTTTGACAAAGCATATCTAAACCCACAGGAACCAACTATAAACACATAGATTATTTTTCAACTCATGAACCAACTAAAAATATCCCCTCAGACCAAGTGGACACTCTATGCTTCTGCTTATTAGCTGAGTGCCTCCGTGAAGCCTAATGGAGTCACCTCTTCTATAGGGTACTAAAACATTATAAAATATAGATATTACTAGTTTTAAGGTGTTGTAAATTATGTATCAAACATGTCTAATAATGTTCATGAGGTGGAAAATATTTTTCATGAGGTGTCATGTATGCGATAAGTTTAATGGTGAAGTGTGCCTTAGTGATCATGTATGGAGCTTGCAGGGTTTGCTTGGTTAGACATGATGATGGATATTGATGATATGTTTACAATATTTTAAGGGTAATATTAGGGGTCAAAATTTATTTATTCATTTTTTTAAGTAAAATTAATATATTATAACATCCTTATGAATGTTTAGGATAGCCTAGTCACCTTGGTAGATCTTCTTGAGTAAGCAAATTGATGATGTTAGAATTCACACATGTAAAGGTGTCAGAGGAAAATGTTCACATGTTTAAAATTTAGGGTATTGAAATGAAAAATATAAAAATTTATGGTGGTTCAAAGTTGACCTCCCAAGCATATTTCTCTATTTTCCTCAAAAAGTGACTGTTGGAATTCAAATATTTGAATTTACAAAGGAAAACCATTACTCACTATTTTGGCTATATCTTTTGATGTGAGATGAATTTGAATATGGTATAAAAATAAAATTGGTACATAACTTAAATTTGTATCCAATAAAAATATTTTAAAGGTTTTAATAGTTGTACATCAATATTTTTTTTCATCCAAAGTTGATTAAGGGTTTGACCATCTTCTACAGATGACTTGAGAAAGATGTTTGATATTTTATTGATGGTGTTTAGATGTTTCAAGGTGAATTAACTATTGGAGAGTGTTTTATACTCCATGATAACATTATATATGTATTTTTAAGGTTTTAACAATCCATATTTACTATGACCAAATGCTTATAAGTTTATTATTTATTAGTTCATGGTGTTTTTATATACAAGGGTAATGTTTGAGTAGGTTTCTCATATGTAAAGGAGTGTAGTGATGGATGTAATAAATTTAAGGTGTTTTAGGGGTCATTTGGAGTGGACATATGAATTTTTAATTGGTATTTTGTTCATAATTTTCTCAATTAAGTGATAAAATGGTGAATAGGTCTCCATGAGACCTAAATGGGATACTACAACCTAATTGAAAGGTGCAGTTGCTTAAGGGTGACCCATGGATGATATGGTCAACCTATGAGGGTGGTATTGATATATTTATTAGTTTTATATAAGCCTTAAGGGTTACGTCAAGTCTTATACATGACCAAGAATATTAAAATCATGAAGACTCTATAAAGAGAAAAATCAAAGGTGTTGGTTTCTAGAGTTGGCATGTGAAGGATAGAAAAGAGTAAGAGTGATCAGTGGATGGGTTGAAGAGAATATCAACTTTAGGAATGTTTATATGACCTATATATCATAATTATGATTTAATAATAGTGTTATATTAGTGATGAATATTGAACATGAGGGAAGATGTCTAAAGTGATCTAAAAGGGTGTTTTGGATACATGACTTATGTATAAAGACCTGAAAGAGTGTGCATGATTATAGAGAGTTTGTATTTACTATTTCTCCATTAGATTAGAAGTAAATCAAAGGTTTATATTTCTTCATATAAGAGGTATTGTGTGGGTTTTCAACAGCTATGACAAGTTAGTACTTGTTTATGCTTAGGGGTGGGTGCTCCTTGTGAAGTGGGTGCTCCACTGAAAGGTCTCATGTTTGTGACCATCTGATAAGATAATTAATCCATGTGTTTGTAGTATTGAGAATGGTTTTTATCCCCCCTAATGTTCCCTAATATAATTCATGTTTTATGTACTCGATATTACATTATATTTTGTTCATTATTATGAATGACTTATATGCTTGATGAATACTTGTGGTGATTGATTAAGGGTTTGAAAGGATTGGAATTGAAGTTTGGATTATATTTCATCACTAATTCACCCCCCCAACCCCCTCTCTTAGTGATTATACCTATAAAAATTAGTATCAGATCTATACATTTTCAAGTTTAACCACTTGAAGGTGATCATAGGTATAATGGATGACAAATAGGTTGAGACATTTCTTCATGGTGAAATAGTATGTGCCTTATTAGAGATAAAACATCTAAAGGAAGTGAATGAATATACAGAGGAAGAAATTGAAATATTGAAGAACAAGAAAGGGAGTAAGAATTCAGATCTACCTTCCTTAATATATTATGATATTATTGCAAGTATTAATGGTGTGAAGACGTAAATAGATAAACTAACATCAATAGTTAATAATTTTTAGGACATGATGAATAAAGGCATGAATCAAAGGATGGATAATTTTTAAGGTATAACTATGACATATACAAATGTGCTTTTATCTAAAGATAATGAAAATTATAGATATACCAAATAATTCAAGGATGAGAAGTCTTGGGTGTATGATGGTCATGCTAAGGGGATGACTGACATGAAAAACTATAGTTATGTCTTCAATGTATATTTTTATACTTGTAATGAATATGGTGTTAGGACTTGTTCCAAAGTCTTAACATTAGGTTAGAATTTTGGTAGGTAATAACTAATTATTGTAAATGGGGCATGCATCTTTTAGTAGACACCCCCATAAAATAAACTTACTTAGTTTAATTATTAGGTAGTTTTAATGTTTTATATTTATTAATTAGAAATATCTTACGGGTTGTTTTCCCATATTTAGTTGGTTATAGGATTAGTTGTTTTTACTGGTCATTGGTAAAAACTATATAAATCCATGTTTGCATTGTAAAAGGGTTAACGGAGTAAAGGCACCCTTATGTACTTGATTTTTTGAAATTAATAAAATACTTGTGCACTCACACTAAGCGGGGACAAGGTTCAACCTATTTTGGTTTAGGAGTTATCAGTGGTATCAGAGCATGGTTATTTTGGGAGCACGGTGAATTCGAAGAAGCAAGGTGAAAAATCAATTCACGTGATATCTTTTGGCATGAAATAAGGTATGCCATATAAAATGAAATTTTTTTATTGGTTTAAATGTTTGAAAAATTATTAAATTATTTTAATTTTTCAAATATTATTCACATTTAAACCTGTATTTTCCATATACCATAGTCTGGTCTTTTTGATCATTTGATACTCCATTTACCTGTGTTAAACCTCCTCATTTGGCATAAAAAATGAATTTTTAGCATTTAATGTTATTAAATTCATTGTTTTTTTTACCAAAATCGGATTTGTACGGCCTTTTTATTTGAGAAAAACCTCTGTAATGTTTATTCATGGCTACCTTTGGTATTTCCATTCATTCTTAGGCCTCTTAACAGCTAAAACATCTACAAATAGTATTAAATCCCTGTTTTTGCATTCAAATTGAAAATCTAATTTTTTTTTGAATTTGTATAGCCTTCCAATGCCCAAGCTTCATTTTGAATCCATTCCCTGCAAAACATACCTTGAAAATATGTAAAAACTCAATAAAAATCCTTTTTATTCAGCCTGTATGGATTTGTACGGCTTGTAGGAGAGAGAGAGCAAGTGGAGAAAAACATCTAGGAGCAGCCATGGCATCCCAAGGGAAGAATGGCAAAATATAAAACTCAGCAATTTAGTCCTAAGGGAAGAATGGCACAGTATAAAACTCAGCAATTTGTTTTTGATATTTCTAAAGTTTAATTTTCATTAAATTTGTTGTGACTGGGTCGCACGGGAGATAGCTTGGAAAAGAAGCTGTAAAAAGGGAAAAATTTAAATTTATTTACTCATATGTAAAATTTTTTTTAATTTTTTCTCATACACAAAATCTGGTATAAATAGAAATTTCTGAGTATAATGTTCTGCAAATGCTCTTAGAGCAATTGGTTAAGCTTATTTTGTTAGAAGCTTGCAAAGGAGGAGGTCCAGGGTTCAAATCCCTTCTTTTTGGATAAAGTTTTTTTTCTTTCTTTGGAATATGCTTTTTTCAAAAAGGAATATTCCCTTTTAAGTCAGAATATTGTAAAACACATACTTATTGTATTGTGTTATTAATTTTTTTGAAAAAGGGGTAGAATTTAATCATATTTCTTTTGCATTATTATGGTGAGATAAGGGTGTAATTGGTGAAATAAGGTTGTAATTTGGCAAAATAAGCGTGTAATAATTGATTTTTGGTGTGGTTAAGTGTAAAACCCATCAAAAATACTTGTTTTTTTCTTTTATGCTCTACGCAGAGGTTAAGTGAAAAACCTCGTAGAAGCAATGTCTTGTGTAGTGAGTGTGGTATTTGTTTCATTTCTTTTGCATTTTGTCACACATTTTTCTACTGCAATTACTTTCATTTCAAAATGTCAAAAATTCAAAATTTGCTTTCAGATGGTGATAGATTAATAATTTCCAATTATTCAGATTGGAAACGATTGATGGAGGCTTCACTAGTTTTTAATGAGTTGTGGGATATTGTTAAGAATGAAAATTCCACATTGCCAAAAAAGTAGGCTAAATTAGATATATTCAATTTTCATGATTCTAAGGCCTTAGCTCTCATTAAATGTTGTTGTACTCGTGATACGTATGTTCATATTGAAAATTCTCCTCATAGTTACACTGCATGGAAAACATTGTCAGATTTGTATGATAAGAAACCTAAGCATAAGAAGATAGATATTCATATGCAGTTGTTTACTTTGTCATTAGATGAATATGGGGATATGGGAGAATATATGTCTAAGTTGAAAAATATCACTATTAAGTACACTAAGGCTGGTTTTGGCAAACTAGATGATGACCTCATAGTTACTATTGATTTGAAAGGACTACCAGGGTCCTATAGGAATTTTGTTGAAATATTGCATGTCTCTGACAAGATCACAAGCATCACCTTTGATAAGTTAGTTGAGTTTCTCATCCAACATGACCTCTCTCTACCCAATAAATCCAAGAAAACTGAAGAAGCCCATGTTTTAGAGTCAAATCCTAGTTCATCTTCATCTAGGCATCAAAACAATAAAGGAAATAGTTCTAGAGGGAGTCGAGGTTACAGAGGAGGCAGATATCAAAATAGAGGAAGGGGTCATTCAAATAATAAACAATCTATCAATCACATTCACATGAAACAAGTGATCAAGGACATAGTCACAACTCATATAGGGGCAGAGGTCGAGGTAGATCAGACATTTAGTTTCATAGATGTGGAAAATTTGGTCACATTGCTTGATAATGTAGGATTCCTTTTGATAAAATTTAGAGGCCATAAAAAGTGACTAAGACTAACTCTACTCAGTATGCTGATCATGACTATGATGAATCTAGTAATGTTGCCCATGAATCTACATTCACTACTTTGGGGCACATTGATTATATTGAATATGAGGCTAGAGATGAGCTCATAGATGTATGGGTTTTAGACACAGGAGGAACCAAATACATGACATTTAGGAGAGATTTATTTTGGTCTTATAAGGAAGCTTCTCTCTCTCTATTTGCCTTAGTAGATAAGTCTATGCATACTTGGATCTATTCATATTCTTCTTCCTAATGGGTCTATAAAATACTTGGAGGATGTTTGGTATGTTCCCACATTGAAGAAAAACTTAATTTATTTGGTAACTATTCGAAAGAAAGGTTATCAAATTGTGCTTGAAAATGGCCTCATTTACATCAATTTAGTGAAGGATGATTATAAAACAATGTATATAGGATATGAAGATGGAAACTTGGTTAGATTGCATTGTAAAGTGCTTCCTCCCAATATAGAACTTGTAGTAGTTGTTGACACAGGTACAGGTACTATGTCTACATAATAGTTATGGCATCTCCATTATGGACATTTGAATATCCACTCTTTAGTGGATTTACAGAGATATGGTATGGTGAATGGGTTTTCCACTTTTTGCAAAGATAGTATTCTTTGTGAGTCATGTGTTTTGGGTAAACAAAATTGGGAAAAATTTCCTAAACAGTCATCTTGGAGAGCTAACAGATGTTTAGAGTTAGTTCATAGTGATGTATGTGACATGAAAAATTCATCCATTAGTGGGTGTAGATATTTTGTCTTGTTTATTGATGACTTTTCGAGGATGACTTGGGTATTCTTTATGAAAAACAAATATGAAGTTTTTGCTAAGTTTTTTGATTGGTTACACTTAGTCGAAAAAGAAACAGGTTCACATTTGGCCACTATTCATTCAGATAATGGAGGTGAGTATACCTCAAATGAATTTTTAGATTATTGTTGAGAACATGGAATTCATTGAAAATATAGTAATGCTTATACTCCACAACAAAATGGAGTATCTGAACAAATGAATATAACTTTGGAGGGCACATCACATGCCATGTTGTACTATAAACAACTTGATGATAAGTTTTGGGCCGAAGCTATTGGTACTATGGTGTATTTGAGAAATAGGTCCCCCATAGTTGCACTTTTGGGACAAAATCCATATGAGGCATGGTATGGGTTTAAACCCAAAGTTAAACACTTGAAAGTGTTTGGATGTGTTTGTTTTTCTTTGGTTCATATTAAAAATAGAACTAAGGTAGAACCACGAAGTCAAAAATGCATCTTTCTTGGTTATTCTAAAGATAAAAAGGGGTTTCATTTTCTTGGAAAATATTCAATCAAATTCATAGTGAGTCGAGATGTAGTATTTGATGATTTTGGGACTATGAACACTGTAGAGATTGATTCTTAACTTGATAGATTAGAGATGGAAAATGCAAAAAGAGATAAGGGTTTGAATAATGGGGATAACTCTTTGAAGTTATGGTATGAGACTCAAATTCCTTCACTTTCCTCTCCTTCATCTACAAGTTCACAGGTTGATGACTTAGAAATTGTTGAAAATTCTCTAAGTCCCCCATCAAATAATGCACCTAATGAGAATTTTGGAGTCCGTGATTTGAATAATTTGTCTAAGTATCCAAAATGGGCTCAAAGTACTTTTTCTAACTTGACAGTAGATGAAGTTGGTTTAACAGGGCCCAATAATTCCTAAAAATAGGTGAACTATGTTATGGTTGTTACTACTTCTTCCACTGAGCCATCCACTTTTGAGGAAACATCTACTAAACATGTTTGGAAATAGGCAATGAAATGTGAGTATGATTCCATACTTAACAATAATGCATGGGTTTTAGTTGATCCTCCTACACATGTTAAACCCATCGGATGTAAATGGGTTTATAGGACTAAGTATAAATTAGATGGCTCCATTGATAAACATAAGGCATGACTTGTTGTAAAAGGATATGCGCAACAAGAAGGTATTGACTATGAGGAAACATTTACACCAACTGCCAAATGGCACACTATTTGTATGGTACTTGCCTTAGCAACACAAAATGGTTGGAAAGTACATCAATTAGATGTTAAAAGTGCTCTTTAAATGGTGATTTATAGGAAGAAGTCTATATGAAACAACCTTAGGGTTTTGAATAGGTGGGTGCTGAACACAAAGTGTGTAAATTGATAAAAGCTTTGTATGGGCTCAAACAGGCACCTAGGGCTTGGTATGAGAAAATGGATTCATACTTGAAATCCATTGGTTTTCATCATACTGAATCAGATGATACTCTCTATTTTCAAGTGCAGGGTAAGAAAATGCTGATACTAGTTCTCTATGTTGATGACTTGTTTATTACAAGTAATGATGAAAACCATAACAAGTCTGTGAAGAAGGATTTAAAAGATGGGTTTGAGATGACAGATCTTGGACTTCTTCACTACTATCTAGGCATAGAGGTAACTCAAAAAGAGCATAGTATTTTCATTTCACAAACTAAGTATATTTCTGAGTTACTAGAGAGGTTTGGCATGAGTGATTTCAAACCTGCCCTCACTCCAATGGAAAGTAACTTGAAATTGTCTAAGGATGATAGCAGTGCCTTTTTTGATGGCACCACATATAGAAAATTGGTGGGAGGTTTGATATACTTGATGAATACCATGTTTCATATTTCATTTTCAGTTTGAATTTTATCTAGGTTTATGCATGAGCCTAGAGAAATTCATTAGCATGCAGCAAAATGAGTACTTCGTTACCTTCAGGGAACGAAAACATATGGCCTTGAATACCACCATAATAAGAACTTCAAACTTGTTGGATATTGTGATGCAAATTTTGGTGGATGTGTGGATGACAGAGTGTCAACCACAGGATACACTATGCATATGGGTTTAGTTGCCATTGCTTGGTGTTGTAAGAAGCATGATACAATGGCAAATTCATCAAAAGAATTAGAGTATATTTCAGCATGGGATGCTTCTAGATAAATTGTTTACCTTCATCATATTCTTGAAGATCTTTAGGTTTCTTAGTTTGATCCTACACAGTTATACATTGATAATCAGAGTGCAATCAAGATGTCTAAGAATCCAGTGTTTCATGCCAAAACAAAACATATGGATGTCAAATACCATTATCTATGAATGCTAGTGGCAAAAAAAACTCTTGATCCAATATATTGCCCAACTGCTAATCAGACAGTTGATATCTTCACAAAACCCCTTAACAAAATCAAATTTGAAAAATTTAGAAAAATGCTTGGTATGTGTCCAAAGACCTGACTTTGGATCATAGGGGGGTTTGTTAGGACTTGTTCTAAAGTCTTAACGTTAGGTTAGATTTTTGGTAGGTAATAAATAATTATTGTAAATGGGGCATGCATCTTTTAGTAAAGACACCCCCATAAAATAAACTTAGTTTAATTATTAGGTAGTTTTAATGTTTTATATGTATTAATTAGAATTACCTTACGGGTTGTTTTCCCATATTTAGTTGGTTATAGGATTAGTTGTTTTTACCGGTCATTGGTAAAAACTATATAAATCCATGTTTGCATTGCAAAAGGGTTAATGGAGTAAAAACACCCTTATGTACTTGATTTTTTGAAATTAATAAAATAATTGTACACTCACACTAAGCGGGGACAAGGTTCAACCTATTTTGGTTCAGGAGTTATCATATGGTCATAAATATAGGGACTATATGTACTCTTCAAGCAACATAAATTAGGTTATATGTTATAACTACAATCAATAAGGACATATAGCCAAGTAATGCAAGAGGGACTTTTAGAGAAAAATACATTCAAGTCATTGACACCATCAAATGTTTCAAGAAAGATAGATCTAAGATTAAATAAAATAAGAAGAAGGATTTAGATAGTTCACCAAAGGAAGAATAAATATTTGTTCAAACTACCTTTTATACTCAAGAGATTGAAAAGTATAAATGGTAAATAGATAGTGGATGTTCAAGTCATATAAAAAGAGATAAGAACAAGTTTATCTCTTTCAATAAGCAAAATTTATGTTTAGTAAGATTTGGTGACAATAATTCTACTAATATAGTTGGAAAAGGTTTTGTATGCTTGGATAATGATCACACTAAAACTAAACATGTTTTTTTATATGTAGAATGCTTGAAACATAATCTTTTAAGTCTTATCCAAATGCGTAAACAAGGAAATAATCTAAATTTTCATAGAAAATGGTGTGAAGTGAGAAGAGCCAAGTCTAAAAAGTTAGTTGAAAACATTCAAAAGGTAGATACACAATTGTATGTATTACATGAATATAATAGAGAGGAGTGCTTCATGAACCAATTATAGTAATGTTAGATTTGGCAAAGAAGACTTGGACATCTGAACTTTGATAATTTAGTAAGGATTAGTTCAAAAGGTCTAGTGAGGAATATGCCTAAAATCACTAAGATTCCTAATACTCTTTCTAAGGCATGACTTTATGGGAATAAAACTAAAAGAAGCTACAAAACTAAGGATAATTCCACCATAATTATATTAGATTTAATCTGTATTGACCTATGTGGACCTACAAGAAGTCAAGGCATTCAATATAATAGCTAATTCATGATATTAATTGATGACTTCACTAGGATGACTTGGATATATTTCTTTGATGAGAAATTGTAAGCTTTTACAAAGCTTAAGACATTCAAAGCTCTTGTTGAAAATGAAAAAGGATCAAGAATAAAGTGTGTGAGATTAGATAGAGGAGGAGAATTTTGGTCTTAAGAGTTCAATTATTTTTTTGAAGAAAAAGGAATTAGAAGAAAATATTCTACTACTAGGACAACCCAATAGAATGGGGTAGTTGAGATGAAAAATAGAACTGTCTAAGAGATGACTAAAACCATGCTTCAATATTCTAAACTATCAAAAGATTTTTGGGAAGAGGTTGCTAATAAATCAATTTACATCTTAAATAGATTCCAAGTTAGATTAAATGGTTATAAGATTCCATATGATCTATGAAATAATAGGGTAGCTAATGTCAAACACTTTAGAGTGTTTGGGAGCAAGTGTTTTATCAAAAGAGATGAATAAAATCTTGGTCAATTTGAGTCAAGGTCTGATGAAGCCATCTTCTTAGGTTATTCCTCCATAAGTTCTGATTATAGATGTTTCAATAAGAGACTCCAAATTTTTTTTAAAATCTCTAATTTAATAGTTAAATAAGTAGCTGACATTAACAAGACAAGCTTACAAATAAACGACACTATTGAGAATCATGTTTTAAATAACGAAGGCATACCTGATCAATTAGATGATGGAGAGGAAGAGGTAAGGTAGTACACTAAATATCCTTATAGAAGAATATAGAAGGATCATCCTATTTACCAAGTTATTAGATATGTGAGTTTTATTTTGTAGACTAGAAGGATAATGTTGGTCAATCAAAATCAACAAGATAGATTCTATTATACAATGTTGAACCTAAAACATTCTTAGAAGCTAGAAAACATGAAAATTAGACATGTGAAATAGATGGGGAACTTGATCAAATAGTAAATAATGAAACATGGGATTTGGTTCCAAGGATAAAAGACAAAAATGTGATAATAACCAAGTGGGTATTCAAAAATAAGATGAATGAGAAAGGAGAGGTAACAACAAATAAGGCTAGACTTGTATGTAAAAGATATACTCAAGTTGAAGGGATAAATTTTGATGATACATTTACTCCTATAGAAATAATGGAAGAAATTAGACTCTTCTTATCTTATACAAGCTTCAATGTTTTCAAATTTTACAAAATGGATGTGAAATTTGCATTTTTGAATAGAAACTTAGATGAAGTTTACATTAAGATACCTAAAGGTTTTTCCATGACAAGTAATTAGGACTATGTTTGTAAACTAAAGAAGGCTTTATATGGTCTTAAATAAGCTCCTAAATATTGGTATGACAAATAAGACAAGTATTTATTGAGTCAAGGCTTCAAAAGAGGGGTAGTTGATAGTAATTTATACATTAAGACAAGTGACACTCATCAATTACTAGCTTTAATCTATTTTGATGACATAGTTTTTGGTTCTGACAATGATAACATGAGTAGAGATTTTGAAAATTATATGAAGACTAAGTTTGAAATGTCAATATTAGGTTAATTTTCTTTCTTATTAATATTTAAATTTAACCAAATTGATGTATGGATATTTATTTCATAGGAAAAATACATCAAGGATATCCCAAGGATTTTTGATTTGTTAGATTATATGCCAATGAGTAGTCTAATGATTAAAGGGTGTAATTTAAGTAAATAATATGACTCACCAAAATTTGATCAAACTTTGTATAGATCCATGATTGGAAGTCTCTTATATTGTACTACATATAGGCCTGATATCATGCAAGAAGTAGGCCTTGTAGGAAGGTTTCAAGCTAATTAGAGAGAAGCTCAATTAAAAGTAGTTAAAATGATATTGAGGTATCTCAAGAGAATAATAGAGTATGGTTTGTGGTACCCTAAGAGAAAATAATTCACTCTAAATACATACATTGATGTAAATTGGATAGGATGTGTGGATGACAAGAGGAATACCAGTGGTGGTGTTTTCTTCATGGATGAATTCTTGGTGTCTTGGCTAAGTAATAATAAAGCATATGTATCTCTATAAAATAACTAAAAAAGATAAGATATAACTAATAATTCTTATTATACTCAAGTAATGTGGATGAAAAAACCCTTGAAAGACTATAAGGTAAGACAAATGGACCTTATCTTATCTATTATGACAATACTAGTATAATTAGTATCTCCAAGAATCTTTTTATGCACTCAAAAACTAAACATAATCCTATTAGGTATAATATTTTGAGATAACATGTGAGTAATAAAAGTGTTAATTTGAAGTATGTGCTTACAAAATAATAACTTGTAGATATTATGATTAAACCATTAACAAAGGCAACATTTGAAAATCTAATACAAATATTGGGGGTCATATCCTTTTCTATAAATCATTATAAGGTGTTTGATTAGTGGGTAGAAAGATTTTCATAATATTTCTCCAGTGGTTGGTGATGGAAAACTTCAAGAACCTATTCAAGGTCATTGGTCGTACAAGCAAAATCTAGTTAAATTTTGATGTTTGGTTCAATAAGTCAAATCATGAAGTATGAATGTGAGGTTGGTATGAAGTATGGAGAGGACTTGTCAAGGTGTATTCCATGTGGATTCATATATTGGATTTTCCACATAAGTTATTTATGACCATTTTTCCATATTGATCATTTTGCTCAATAAACACTACCTAGTATGAGTTCATCTTGTAGAATTGGTGTTTTTGAGGTCTAGAAGGCAAACCAATGGTTAAGAACAATTGAATTTTATATGTATATGTGTAAAAAGTTATATTGAGATGTCAAAATGCTCTCATAATCATTTTAAGTTGTTTTGACATGATGATTGGTGTGTACACAGGGTTTGTATGCACATAATGGTTGGTTCCAAATGCCAAATGGAGATTAGTTAATTTTAAAACTAACTTTGAATCATATAAAGGTTTTTTTTACCTCATATAGTTATTCTCTAGGTATTTTCAAGGTTTTAAGGTCTCTTTAAGGCAAATTGAAGATTTTTGAAGACTCTTAAGTATGATAAACTATGCATGAAGGCTAGAAGGCCAAAAACCATTTCATGTTTCTATATGTTCCCCCAAGATTTGGACCTTAAAATATGATCTATAAGTGTGTATTGGTGACCTCAAAGTGTGGAATAAGTTTCAAGAGCTAGTGTTGATTGAAAGGTGGTAAGTTGACTTTGTTTCTCTTTTATGCCCTATTTTTTTCACCATGTAAGTTGGTGACCTTACTAAAGTATTTGAGACTATGATAATTAATACATTTAAATGGAAAAAATGGTACTCAAAATTTTTTTAAAATTCATCTATAAGTGTATAGGTAGACCTATGGTTGAATATTTGTGCAAATAGAGGCTTAATTAGTATGTCAGTTTACAAAGGAGGTATGGTGCAAAGGAAGAGTAGGATGATTATTTTTGGCATGAATGAGGTGGAATATTATTTTACTATAGATATTAAATTTAAATCCATTAAATCTCATACAAATAAAGTGATGAGCTTTGCGAGGTCCAGGTAGGACTGTAAGGCCCCTAGGTAAGGCTAGTATGAAGAAGATAACTTTATGGTTATTTTATCCAAAATACCCAAGTATTATATTATGATATGAATTATTTAGTATATTTTTAAAATATTTCATGTTTTAAATATGGATTGAAACATTTTTTGGTAATCACGGTGTTAGCTTGTGAGAGAAAATTTGAAGGCAAATATGAAATTTATTCATGATTGGAGATGGTCTAAAAGTTCTCAAGGGGTACCTAAGATCAGGTGACTTTAGGGGACTCCCTATAAATGTTATAAAGTTTTAAACACTACCATTTTATTTATATTTATCATTTATTCTTAATAGAGTAGTGCATGGGTAAGTTGGTTTATTGTCAATGAGCAGGTCTGAGGTAGTCTTGACAAGGATTGGTATTCATAGTCATAGGGGGAGTTTATATAATCATTCAGAGGATTTACCTTATTTATGTTGGATTTTAAAAAAAATTAAAATTTTAATGTCCTTAAGTTCAATAGGTAATCCCACTTTTTCATTGTGTCAAATGGGGAGAAAGTGTTTGTAGAGAAAGGAGTATGTGCATAGTTTTGTGTTGGTGTTAACATCCATAAAAAAGGGGGAGTTTGTTAAGGTGTTATCAATGATGTATCCAAGGTGTCAATTAATATTAATGAGGTGGAAAATATTTTTCATGAGATTTCATGTATTCTATAAGGTCAATGACAAAGTGTGCCTTAGTGATTATGCATGGAGCTTGAAAGGTTTGCTTGGTTAGGCACAATGATGGATATTGGTGATATGATAACCATGTTTGAAGGGTCATATGAGGGTTAAAGAGTTATTGAGGAAAATTTTGAAGTCAAATTAATTAATTATAATATCCTTATGAATATATAGGATAGACTAGTCACCTTGGTAGATCTTCATGTTTAAGCAGATTGATGACATCAACATTTACACATGTGAAGGTGTCAGAGGAAAATGGTCACATGGGTTTGTTAAGGTTTGTTCCTAGGTCATATGTTTAAAATTTAATGTATTGACATGAAACTTATAAAAAATTATTTTGGTAAAAATTTGGCCTCCCAAGCATATATCTCTATTTTCCATAGCCAAATTTGCATCAAAAAGTGACCATTTGAATTCACAAAGGAAAACTAGTCCTCACTATTTTGGATATAAATTTTGATGTGAGATGAATTTTATGGTGGTATAAAAAAAAATAGTATATATATTCAATGTAAAAATAGGAAAAATATTTTTAAGGATTGAATGGTTGTACATCATCATTTATTATGGTTCTAAGTTGATTGAGGGTTTGACCATCTTTTGTAAATGATTTAAAAATAATGTTTCAGATTTTATTGATCGTGTCTAGACGTTTAGAGGTGAATTAACTATTGGATAGTGTTTTATAATCTCTTAGGACATTATTTATGTATTTTTTAGGTTTGATAAATCCATATTTAGTATGAACAAATGCTTAGAAGTTGATTGTTTATTTGTTCATGGTGTTCTTATGTACAAGGCTAATGTTTGAGTAGGTTTTGCATATGCAAAGGAGAGTAGTGATGGATGTAATCAATTTAAGGTGTCTAAGGATCCATTCGGATTGGAATTATGCATTTTTAATTTTTCTTGTGTTCCTAATTTTCTCATTGAAGTGATAGAAGAGTGAATAGATCTCCACGGGACCTAAATAGGATACTAAGGCCTAATTAAAAGGTGTAATTGCTTAAGGGTGAACCATGGATGCTATGGTAGACATATGAGGGTTGTATTGATCTATTAATTAGTTTTATATAATATTTAATGGTTAAATCAAGTCTTATGGCCAACCAATAAGATGGAAATCATGAATACTTTATAAAGAATAAAATCAAGGGTGATGGTTTCTAGAGTTGACATGTGAAGGATAAAGAAGAGTAAGAGTGATTCATGGATGGATTGAAGAGTATAAAATATTTAATAATGTCTGTATAGCCTATATGTAAAATTATAATGTCATAATAGTGTTATTTTAGGGTTGAATATTAAATATGAGCAAAGAGGTCTAAAGTGATCCAAAAGGGTGTTTTGGATGCATATATTATGTATAAAGACTTGAGAGAGAGTGAAGGATTGTTTAGAGTTGGTATTCACTATTTATCCATAATATTGGAAGGAAATAAAAGGTCTAGATGTGTTCATACTAGATTTGTTGTGTGGGTGCTCAATATCAAGGACAAGTTGGTGTTTGTTCATGCTTAGGGGTGGGTCCTCCTTGTGAAGTGGGTGTTTCACTAAAAGGTCTCATATTTGTGATCATCTTATAATACAAGTAGTCCATGTGTTTTCAATATTGAGATTGGGTGTTATCCCTCATGAGGTTTTCCTACATAATTCATGTGTTGTGTACTTGATCTTGCATTATATTTTGTTCATTGCTATGAATGAATTGTATGCCTTATGAATGATTATGGCTATTGATTAGGGGTTTGAAAGGATTGAAATTAATTTTGGATTATCTTTATTCACTGATTCACCCCCCATCTCAATTATTATACCTCTAACACATATATCTCCATGTCTAGAGAAAAATGAACTTTATTCATTATCATCTTTTTATACAAATAATATTATCAAACTTTTATCAATTAATGTTGCTTTTTATCTTGTAGGAACCTATCAAGTCTGAATATCACTAAGTGAATGCCTTAAGGGGTGTAATATAAAAGGGATGGGTAGACCACTGGTGTTTCATAGTATTTTTTTTCCTTTTACCACTTGTTATCTACACACTTATCTCTTGAAAACCATTCCCCTAAGCTTATTTTTCTCCTTTATACACTCCTCAGCCATTTCCCACTTTTTGTCCCCTTTTTCTTAGCCTTAATCACCTTTTGAATATTTAAAATAATATTTCAACAATTTCTAACCTATATTGTTGTGGGTAAAATTCATTTAGGGTCTAGGTTACCTCGTGGTTGACCTAGCATGTGACCTAGTGAATTTTTGTCCATATCAGTACTAGGTCAACACTGTCAGTTAATACATTTAGAAGGGATTAGGGATAAATTTTATTATATATACAAGATAATTTTTCCATTATTTGGAAAATATAATAATAAGAAAGAGATATTATGCATCTACTTATCCACCATTATACTTGAGAAGCAAGCTTGGGATTTCATACTTTCTTTGGAGGTATGGATCTTGTATTGTGGAGAATTCTTTTAGATGTATTGATTTGTTATGTAGCCTAGATATAATTTATCCTTTTCATCCTTACATACCACAACAACCTCTTATGAATCACCTTGGCCAAGGGATAGATTTAGGTTTTGAAAGTTTGTCTTCAAAGGTAAGTATTCTTAGCTTTGTTTTTCCTTTGTAACAATGGATAAATAATTTTTTTTTACTTCTATTCCATACATTAGAATTATGTATACATTGATGTGAGTATATGTCTCTTATGCATGTTTAATTTTATTGTTTCTAACCCCCACTTTATGCCACAAGATTTGGTGAGCACTAGATTAGACTTTACTTTACTTATTATTAGTTTAGTAAAATATAAAAAAAATAGGGCTTAATTAGGGTTATTATGTGACTGTGCTTGACTATAGGATTTGGAACCCTCCATAGGATTGTGTATTGTGATAATATATCCCCTAATTGGGTCTATAAGATCCCTATATTGGTCATGTTCCCAATTATCTAATGTATCCCCAATCATAAGTGCAAGTATGATCTAACTTTTTTGAGTTAGGATTAATTTATAGACATGATAGATTTTTTATTACATACATTATGGTGAACCTGAAGTGAATCTAACCCTTGTAGGTTTTATTTCACATTTTTCATTATTTTATCATTTTATTTATTATTTTTCTATATTTATGATACTAGGTTGACAATGATGGTATAGTTTCTATCTTATTTGTGCAAGTTTAATACAAAGTTACATCAAAATGACTATTATATTTATGTAGGTCTTCATCAGATACATGTTATTAGGTCAAATAGGTAACATAGTACAAGTTTTCACTTCCAAATAGGCTACTAGGTTGACCCAGTCAATAGAGTACACTTCCAAACTTCTAAAAAACATACTAGGTTGACACTACTAACATAGTATTTTTCACAAGTTTCAGCAAATAGAGAACTATAGAACTAGGTCAACCCATTTGACATAATTGGTAGAATTTACAAGTAAAAATCAAGGCACTTCAACATTAATCTCACTTTCCTCTACATATTCCAACCCACTAAGGTTCCTTTCTATCTTTATATTTCATTTTAATTATTAATTACTATTCTATTTTTCACAGTTTGTAGTATATAAAACTACCCATATACAAAAAACTAGGTCAACCCTATTGACCTAGTTCTATATTCTATCTTCTATCTAAAACACTAGGTCGACACTATCAAGATAATTCTTAATATACCCTTTTTTTAGTAGTATAGTAGCGACACTATGGACTCCATACTATAATTTATATATACATTTTCAATTAAACTAACATTGTATTATGTTTCAAATTTAGAATTAACCTTTATATGCTAGTAAATACCTCATATTTTCAATTTTCATGATTAGAATAGATCATATAGTCTAATTATGTGGTTTTTATATATACCATTTAGTTTCACTATTTTTATATTTTATGCACACACTATCAAATCACATAATCTTAAAATGCATTTAAATAATTGTCTACCCAAGGCCTACCTACTTATATTTCATCACCAAGTGGGAAGCTGACTTAGTTTTCTAGCCAAGTATAAACATATGGTTAATTGTATATATTAGCAAAGCACCCAATACTATTATCACTATGGTGTGTGAAGTGAGGGTGTAGGCCCTAATACCAAGCCAATACCATTATCAACATAGATCCATTTTAGCCTAAATGACTTAAAACCATCCATAGATTGATTTTTAGTTCCTTACAACCAAATTCATATCACACTTAAAATAACATTATAATAATATAAAAAAATTTAAGATAACCACTTAGTTAGCATTTACTTTCTAAGTTGACTACTTTCTCTTTGCTCAATTGTATGTTGTATTACAAAAAATTGCATTAGCCAATGTTGGTACAAGATTTTGTGATGTGTGCCTCAATTGGATCATCCTCATTGACCCAATTGATTATGTGTTTCCTTTCATTTCTTACTTTCAAAAGTACATAAATATTTTTCTTGGTTTTGTACACTATCATTCTATTTGACACAATCTCTTAAAAACTATTTGTTCCCTTGCCTATAGTACTAAGTCAACCATGTCAACATAATATTCTTTTTTACCCCATAGGATATGGTACTAAGTTGACCATTTCAACTTTGTATCCTTATCTACCTGTTTTCTATCCTAGGTTATAGTACTAGGTCGACCCTATCAACTTTGTATCTTTGTTTTCTCAGTTTATACACCATATTTCTAGTATTAGGTCAATCTTATCAATTCTATATCTTTATTCACTTAGTTTTCAAAACCTATTTCCAGTACTAAGTTGACCCAATCAACTCTGTACTCTTATATGTTTCTTATTATCTCTTTTATTTTACAACTATTCTATGTGTTTTTATCTAGTCTTATCTCATAATGATGGCATATTTTCATCCTTATTTTAGTCAAGAACATTGCATAATCAAAGATTTATATAATAACCTAATTTATTTCATTACTTCATATGAGTCTATCCACTTTATTTCTTCATATTATCTTAATCCCAAATTAAACACTACATAATATAATGTAGTTGAGGTCCTTCATCCTAGTCCTCCTCTCAATACCAATATTGGGAATCCTTCACTAAATAATCCCCCTCATAACAACACTAATACCCCACCTTCAAATACTAATGAATAAATTGACACAACTCTAATTTTTTCTCAAATATTTTAACAAATGAACACCATACAAACAACATATCATTCTCAAATGATGAGCATACAAAAAAATTTATTACAATGACTAGTCAACCACCTCAAATCATCATGTCTCAAATAAATCAAGATTTTATCCCTCCTAATCTTAGAGATGCCCATGGGAATATCATCCCTCAACCTCCAATGAATAAAAAAATACTTCAACATCCTAAAAATTAACCTTTAGATCCATTAATTGCATCCATAGATATTGGAAACATTTATCCAACTATCACATATGATAGAACTAAGGATCCTACTATCTTTATTAATTATTTTGTTAATATTTATAAGTAATGGGTCTAAATTAACACCTCTACTACCATCAAGATCTTATCTAAAACCATTTTTTGGTGATACACTTGAATGGTACAACTAAATTCCTGTAAATTCTATCTCATAACTAGACTATGTAGACAATTCTCTAGTGAAGGAATTACAACATGATGATCTTATTGAAAATTACCTTAGCCATTTCATCAATGGAAAATAATTTCCTAATTAATATGTTCATAATTTGATAAAATGATGGAAGTATCTAGATCAAAAAGTGACCAAAACATGAATTATGATACTCTTTTAAAACTATTTGTTACTTCTCTAAAATCTCCCCTTCAATACAAAGTTTGAATCTTTTCCCCGTAAAAATTTAGAAGCCTTAGATTAAGAAAAATGCCAAGACATTTTTATGACTAAATTTGAAACACCTTAAAAAACTACTAAATAAACTTTCCAATCATTTTATCATAACATTGATTCATAAAATCCTCCCCAACATCAAAATGGATCATCCAATTCAACCAATATTAACCTAACCCACCCTCCCTTCAATCTATAACAACTTAAGAATAAATTGACACCATATAAACACATGAAATTTGATCCTTCCAAAATTCCTACAAAAAGGTACTATCTTGATAATCTTTATTGGTGGATATATACTATAGGTCATTATTATAAGTCTTGTCATGATCTTCATTGATTTATTATTCCTTCCTTGCTTGGTCCACATTTCAATCTTGATACTCTAAGAAAAAAAAAGGTTATCAAGACTATCTTTAAGATTCTCAAATTCAATCTCAAGAACCAATAATCACATCAAAATAAACTAATTGATGAAAAAAGACAATTATCCCATACCTATAGCTCATCCACTAATGGTGTTCAAACCACAGTTGATCCTTCTTCCAACACCATAAAGAAAGGATAGTTAACATGAAATTTTTTAAACATTTCATTGCATCCTTTTAACCTCAACCTCTTAGGTCACATGAACCAAAAAAGTACCTAGTTCAAATACCTAATCCAAATAATATCATATATGGTCCTCATTTACCTCCTTTGACTCTTCATACATATCTTGCACACAATATTTCACATTCAAAATCCTTAAAATCTAACAAACCAATAAATTTACCTATCTACAAAAAAACATACCAACCCAATTAAATTCATTTTAATGGCTCAATGTTACCTCACTCCACCTCACATTTTGGGGCATCTTAAGATGCCCATCCATATGTCCCTTCATATTTTTTGGCATCTTATGATTCCCATCTCTATATCCACTTACCCATTGGGGAATCTTACAATGGCCACTCTTATTCTACAATGTATAATAACAATCAAATTTAACTTCAAGAAATATTTTGAGATAAATAAGATTGTATTTTACATGCTCATCTTTGATACAAATGTTAGCATAGGTCTTATTATTTTTTTGTCGCATGTTTATTTGTTTTTGTGCACTTTACTTCTTTTAGTTTAGATTTACTAGCATAATTATTACCTTTGGGTTCTTTGGTTTTCTTACACCTTACATTTTGCATTTGTTTTCATTTTAGTTCTTATATATCTCTTTCATTTTTATCTTTTTATGTCATTATTTACCTTAGTACCTTTATGATTTTTTTTCACCCATTATTTAGAATTCACCTCAATGGTGTTCACCTTGTGAGTTTTAGTGTAATACCATGGATATAAACAACATCTCCTCACAAATTACCACATTAAAATATATTTATATCACTTTTTGGGATGACTACTACTTTCATTGGTGCTTGTGCTAGAACTGTTATAGGTTAGCATGGATTATATAGTGACATGGATATCATAAGCATAGCCCCATCCCTTTCATACAACTATTTTACCTCCTCATCAATTATGAGCATATTCATCATTTTATCAATTATTACATAGATGGATCTCTCATAATCCCCATATTTCCCTTGTCTCCTTTAATTTGACACTCACATCAGTAAATTTTATGATTGCACACTTATTTATGGACAAGTCTAGGATTATTTAGACACCTTGGTCTTTAGGTCCTTTTCTCTAGTGACAAAGCATAATATTTCTTCTTTTCATCAACTATTTCACTCATGTTTGGTTCTTGGAATACATATGGATGATGATGAATAGAAAAAATCTAAAATAAGTTAAAATATAAATCATAAAATACAAAAAAAAGTAATAATTCAAAGGAAAAATCAATCTTAAAAATTAGATGACACCAAAAGATGTGATCTATATTTGTCACATCTCCTATCTTAGTTGAATCTCAAACTCTAGAGTTGGCCTCATGATAGAGCCAAGGTCCATTGGGGTGCGATAGGTTAGTAGACAGGGGTAGGAGGTCTCTTTATATCAGATACTATTTATTTCAGCTACTTTCTCATGTAAGTACATAATCTCTGTAGTAGACCAATAACTCTATAAGTAGTCCTAAGGAATGGGGAAAATGTTGTGGGAAGGTAGGTACATTTTATTTTTTTATGTCTATAGCCTTCATGGGTTGATCTATATACTTCAATTTTTAGTCAAAGCTTTGAATTTATTAGTCAAAATGTCCTAAGTATTTTGTTTTGATATTTTAAAGCCTTTCCCACTTTCTTAGTATGTCTCATTCTTGCTAAGGATGTTTACCTCACCCATGTGGTGCCTCAAATCCATTATTTATAGCATATTTTACTAATATTCCCCTTGTTGGATATTGATTTTAGTTGATCTCATCCTTAATAACATCTAAATTATTATGCCTCTTGGTTTATAGTTTGTGAGTTGTATTTTAATACCTTGGATAGGACCAATCCTTCCTCATAAGCACCCTTATACCATTTACTTACCATATCATCTCATTGTCATACTAGTCATGTCATCAAATAGTTATGTTTTCTTACATTGTATCTCAAAAAAAGTACTAAGTTTGATTTTTCATCCTTTATAGATTTTTATTTTTATCCATTTATCATGTTTTAATTTTATTTATGAAGACTTCCCTTACCTTACATATGACATTTGGCATTCTTACATGTTTCTCTTTATGTATGACTTCTTCATGTTTGTCTCACATATTAACTTACGTCTCATTTTTAGTCATTCATTTTTTATTTATATTTAATTCAACATGATTATCTTACATAAGGTTAAATTTCACTTGATTATGTATCTTTTTTTAAGTTTTCATGCATTGATATTTCATTTTCCATTCGTGGTTTATATACTTCCCAACATGACTTAGTATGTTCTACATTCCTTTTTGTTGTTTATGTTTTCCTTGACTACCAATGGGATTTAGTGTGTTATAAAATCATTTATAATTAATTTACAATAATTTTTTAATTCATTTTCCACCCTTTTATCATTCATTTTCCTTCAATAGTTGAACCTTTCCTTAACAATCCTAGTTTGCCAATTTTCCTAAGACCTTCATATCATTGTTTTTACTCACTCATTTTTCAAACCATAAAAAGTTATGGAATCATAATGTAATAGATAATATTTTCGACTAATATATGCATATATTCCAAAAATTTCAATTTTTTCTCTTCTTGCACTAATCTCTAGAGGTTCACTTAATGTTCCTCATATTAGACACCTTCACATCTCTTGCAGTCTCCTTTTTTATCTACAATAATAATGTAAGTAAAGGTATGTATTTTTAAATTTTATCCTTTAATATATCTTATTTTCTTCTTACTACACTTTAATTAGTTTAAATATTATGTTTCATGAATTTATATTCTTGAAGCACCAATTTATGTTGCACTTGTGTGACAAATGATGAGCTTTAAGTGGGGCATATGTATACACAATATTTTCAAACTTTTATCAATTATTGAATCTTGTTATCTTGAAATAACCCATTGAGTCTCAATATCTCTAAGTAAATGCCTTAAGGGGTAGACTAAGAAAGGGGTGGGAAAATCATTGTTACTTCATAGGATTATTGTCCATTTTTCCACTTGTTATTTACACACTTGTCTCCTAAAAATCATTCACCTAAGTGTGTTTTTCTCTATTATACACTCCTTAGTAATTTACCACCTATTTTCTCCATTTTCCTAGCCTTAATCCCATTTTTAATATTTATAATACTAGGTCGACTGGGTTGACCATGTACTATTATGGGTAAAGGCTAACTCATGGCCGACCTAGCCCATGACCTAGTGAAATTTTGTCCATAATACTACCAGGTTGACTGGGACAACCCTATCAGTCAATTTTGGAAGGGTTAAAGGTTAAATCCACCTATATATACAAGATCATTTCTCCATTATTTAGAGAAAAGATGATGAAGAAGAAAACTTTATTACACATCTAATTATCCACCATTCTACTTTAGAATCAAGCTTAGGGTTTCATAGTTTCTTAGGAGATATGAATCTTGTCCTGTTGAGAAGTCTTTTTGATGCATTGATAGGTTGTGTAGTCTAGAGATGATATATCCTTTTCATCCTTAGATACTAAAATAACCTCTTGTGAATCACCTTGGCCAAAGGAGAGATTAAAGCTTGATGGGTTCACCTTCAAAGGCAAGTATTCCTAACTTTGTTTTTCATTTGTAAGAGTAAATAAATATGCATTCATAATTATCCTCCATGAATTAGGATTACATATACATTGACATGAGTATATGTCTCTTATTCATGTATAATTTTATTATTTATAACCCCCACTTTATGCCATAATATTTGGTGAGAACTATATTAGAATTTAGTTTACTTGTTATTAGTTTAGTGAAATATGAAAAACTAGGGATTAATTAGGGTTTTTTATGATTGTGATTTATTAAAGACTTTGGAACCCTCCCTAGAATTAGGTATTGTGATAACAGATCCCCTAATTGGGTCTAGTGAGTCCCCATATTGGTCATGTTCTCGATTATGTAATGTATCCCAAATTAGAAGTCTAAGTCTAATTTATCTTCTTCAATTTATGATTGATTTATAGACATGCTGCATTTATGATTGCATACACTCCTATGATTTAATAGCCTCTTTGTCTTGACCTTTTAAATATACATCTAAACAACATTTTGACTTGGTTTATTTGTCTTGACTCATTCATCCACAAATTGAGCTAATAGGGAGAATTATTGGCACTGCATTACATCTGAACTATGCTCCACCATGGTAAATAGTCCACTTGGACTTACAAACTAGTTATCATTCACCTTAGCAACCTTTGGTTTTCATTCACTATCTTTTATTCTTTCTTTCATTCTAGGGGCCTTAACTATCTTTTTTTTTACTTGAGAATCCATGTTTACAAAACGTTACAATATTACCAACCTTTTGACAATTGAAAGACACTATTCCTCTTAATGGAAACACACCATTAGCCATACCTCTTGACTAATGATTTACTCTTTATTTATTAGTAAAATATATTTCAACATGTCCTATGTCATGATAGATATAATAAAAAACCTCATTAATATCATTTTATTAATGATTCTTCTCATAGCTCCATGCATATTCATTATTGGAGGGTATTCTACAATGCCTTGCTCTATGATGAAATTGGTTACATGAATAATAATAACCATTAAAAGGATTATCATACCTTATAACATTAGGCTAGTTGATAGTATTAGTCTTAATTTTACCAGCACCATAATTTATTTATTGATAATTGAAATTTAAGGTTTGATTCTCCTTGATCACATTAGTATTCCTCTTTTGGTCTCAATTGAAACCAAGACCCATTTTGCCATTAACAGTCTTTTAACTACTCAAAATGTTATCAATATCATTGGTACTATTTTAAAACTTCATAAAGGACTTTAAATAACTTGATTCCTAATCCAAATCCTCTCTCAAAGAATCCACTTTAGTTACATACTTAACACATTCTTCTTTTTTAGGTTTTAGGCTTGCAGTCACAATCTCAATTTTAGTCTCCACCTATTTGACTATTTCTTCTTGTTCCTTAGAGTTTTTGCTTAATCTCTCTTCAAACAAACCTATTTTCTCCTCATAGTATTTGAAAATAGATAGAATCACCTTATTATTCATCTTCACCAACTTTAGTTCGTTTATATAATTCATAAACTCAAGCTCAAAGTTTACCTCATTTTCTTCTTCATTTGAATAACGAATAGTACCTCCAAACCAAATGGACTCTTATTTATTTGAATATCTTTCTTCCTCATCCATGAAGATAACTTCATTAACATCATGACCAACACCTTCATGGTATTTCTCAAGACTACTTTTTTCACCCTCATCCGATGAACTATAGTCTTCCTTGGTATAGAAGCTTCTTTTATTCTTAAAGGAATTCTTTTTGTCATCATACTTCTTGAAACTTTTCTTACTCTTATAAAAACTATAAGACTTATTATCATCATCATGACCCTCATAATGATCTTCATAATTCTTTGTGTTATTCTTATGAGGGTAATTGTTATCAAAGTTTTGAATTTATCCATAATTAAATCACTTGAAGGATAGTTTACCATTGTATTTAGCTAAACCAATTCTCAATTTTATTACAAACATAGATATAAACTTATCATCATAAATATCAAAAACATCATTATATTTTAATTTTTTACCTTCTATCTTCTTATCCTTTGAATTATTTTCTACCTTGAATGCAACTTGCTTTTTTGCAAGTTTTCCTTCATTTTTCCTCATCTCATAGGTTGTTGGGGTGCCATGAAGTCCATCCATATCGATCTTGTCTAAATATTACATCTCTTCAACAATAGAGACTTTAGAATCAAACTTAGGAATTAGAGATATCAATACCTTTTGAATAATATTATACTCTTTCACTTCCTCACTTAGGCCTCTTATGATGTTGACCACTTCATCAACCCCTTTATATGTAGGCTGAAATAGTCTCATTTCATTTATCCTTAGGCTTTCAAACTATCTTCTATGGGTTTGCAATTTATCTAACTAGAACTTAGAGTATCCATCATGGATAGTATTCAACTTGTCCCTTAACTCTTTATTAGACATAGTTCATCACCTTCACAAGTTCTACCTATGATAGGCCACAAATAATACCATTCATTGCTTTTGAATTATTGTCACTAGCATTCTTACCTCCTACATCTATAGGGGAAATAGAGGGTATAGTATATCCATACAAAATTGAGAAATAAAATATTTTATTATATTGACACTACAAAAATCATAATTAGATCTATTTAAAAATGGAGCCTTACTTGTAGAGAAACCACCTTGTTCTTGACTAGCCATCTTTGCTTGCTTAGGATATCCTTTAGGCAATTTGGCCTACTTAAAAAGACCTACTCTAATACCCATTTTTGGAATAATAGATACTAAGAGATTGGGTGAATAATTTACATTAAAAAAATCATTCAATTTCACTTATCATTCATGAAGCATTCATTCAAACACATACATCAACCAATGCATAAATAAGCATCCACATAAGCATACGACATATGAACACATGATATATGTGGGAAACACTAATGGGAGACAAAACCCATTTAAAACATATTTTAATATAGTATTATAAGAAATGAATCAATATTTAGTGAGGCACCAACCCCAGAAGGATCACTAATGCCTTACTAGTCAAGCCCTAACTCAACTAGGCTTTTAACAAGTACCAACTTGCAAGGAGGCACCAACCCCCTAGGTGGCTCAACAAAAAATAATACACATGGAACCTATTATTAACTTTGGAAACATGTTTCTCACTCAAATAATTATTATCACCTTCTTTTCCATTTCATAATCTTTTTTCTCTCTCAAATAGCCTACTAGGCCTCTTCACTCAACTAGCCCTCTTTTTAACAGATTTAGGTTATATGACCTTGATCATCATCTATAAAATCACTATTATAAATGCATGATATATTGAAAACACCTATATAATTTTATTAAATCCTTATAATTATTTTACAAACATCTATTTCATTCATTCATCTCTTCAATTTATTAACTACTCAAATTAGGCCTATTATACCTTCTTATACTTGACTCTTGATTTTACATTACTTGGTTGGAAAAAAACTTCCCCATACTTGGATAATAGTTGGAATATATCAAAAAATACATTTAATTAGATAAATAACAAATACATAGGTTAAACACCTCCTTAAAATACCAAAACTACCATTAAGCCTAATAGAGATCTGATGTAATTAGGTCTTCTCAAAGTGATTAGGCCCTCTCAAAGCACATGTTTCATAATGACCAACTTGGAACATATTTAGCATCCAAAAATTTATTAAACACTTCACACATTCTTAAACTATACCCATGATAATCCCACCTTAGGTCCCCAACACCATTTAGCTTATTTCATTCCTTAAACCACACTATTAGGCATTCTCATAAATAGGCCTTCTTAATGCCAAGAAATATACCAAACAAAATTAAAGAACACAACCAATTTGATTAAAAAACACAATTAAATCACATTTATATAACAACCATGACCTTATATTCATCACAATGTGCTTGAAACACTACAACATAGGGCTTAAAGCCTCTAACTCACTCTTACAACATGACCACTCAAAAGTACCAACTAGCTCAAAATGTAGTCATGACGATTTGACCACCAAAGTTTGTATAGGAAAATTTCATGACTATAAATTCAATCATAATGACATAATATACCCTCATAACATGTTTATGTGCATTATAATCTTCAACTCTGATCAAATCACCTAATTGTCATTCCTGTTAGATGACTACTCAAACTGTAAAAAACATCAAAACACAATCATGAAAAAATGACTTAGAACACATGTGTGAACACTTTTAAGAACTTCTAATTAATTTATATGATCCCACACTATTCCTATAATATATATATATATATATTATAATTTTCAATAGTAATATTGGTCTTATAGACCAATTTCATGGCTTCACTCTACATAAACCTCACTATGTTAGACAAGTCAGTTTTGATCAGATTTTGTTGTATACAATAATTTCCAAATATTATATTCAATATGGACATGTATTATATATCCTAAAAAATAACCCAATTAAATTGTATCCATCCCTAATCTATGACAACATATCTGTAATCTCATTTTCACTTTTGCCTAGTTTCTCTCATTGTCTACCTCACCAGGTATTTTAGGGATAGGTCAACTTCCATGATCAGTTTGGAATATTTGAATTCTAATACTTATTTATAAACCATGATGGGAATAATATATAATTATCAAGCATCAACCTCTATCCACTTATCAATTTTGACTTGATCAACTTTGCCTGTTATAGATCTTTTTAAAAAAACATGGCTTTTCTTATAGGGTCCACTCACTCATCTAATAGACCAATACCACTTAGAGGTACCTATGATATTCATATAAATGATACAGTAATCAAAATATGTCATCTAATTCATTATAATATATTTCTATCAAGATCTTCTATATGAGGTGATTGTTAGGGTTTCAGAGAGGGTTAAGACCACCTTACAATCTTAACATTCATTCATAAAGCTTGGGCCCTTAATCTAAAAACCAATGATTCAAAAATTGATATAGGATCCTTAATCAAAATTAATTAACTTATTAGGATATCATTAAAAATTTTCACATGCCAACAAGCATAGGAAAGTCATTCTTGGGTTGAGAACCTTTCATTTTATGCACTTAAGAAACCTCAAGACCACATTTCATGCTTTATTCTTCAAATCAGGACCTAAAAATTCAAAAAAAACACTTGAAAAAACATGTAGAACCTATGTGAATGATCATTTTTCCATTCATTCCTTGGTAAATAAAACTTATACCCTATTTAATTACCATTTCTCTCTTTAATCTTTAGGATTTGGATCTATAGTTCATATTAGGCCTTAAAGTAGGCCTTCTAGATATTGTCCAAAAAATTTCCACCTTACTAAAATGCCTAAAAAACCTTCCACGTGATCTTCCATTACTTTTTATCCTTAATATTTCTTTACAACACTTCATGGTACCTTATTAGGTTAGGTAGGGTCTAGGACTAATCCAGTTACATGCTTAGGCTTAAGACCTTACCCCTATAGGTTTACCTTAAAACTTGCTTGAGTGTTCTAAAACTTCATATGCATTATTGGTCATCCTTAAAATGTGTATCCATATTAATAGACCACCATCCTCATACCTTCTCATAGGGTCTCTTCATGTGATGATCAAAGTCATGACTAGGCTTCTCAGGATTTTGAAGCTTGACAACTATAATTGAAAAATTATTTGATGATTTAACATTTTTATCATATTTATTGTATTATTCCTTAAATATTATTATACATATACACACACTTATTCACACACATGATCATGAATGACAATGCTACTCAAGACTAGTGTTCAACAATATGCTTACCTTGTATCTTGATCTTGACCTTATATCTTCATATTGACCTTAAAACATGTCATTAACCTTATAAGAGATACCAGGTTGCCTTTAAATTCTCTCTTAATAGAGAGAAAATAGGTTTCCTTCAAATTCTCTCTTGTCATAAGACTTCCTTTTCAAATTCCACTTCACCATGCATGATATAAAATTTAAAATTTTCATTAATGACATCCATATTGATCTTGACATGAATGGCAACATAAATTTAACAACATAAAAAAGAGGAACATACCTCAATAAAAAACATATTATGGTAGCATTGAGGTTGTTAGCAAAATTTAAGGAATACATTGAGAAGTGACAAATCCTAATAGAACTAAAATGTGCTAGTCTAAATCTACCCATTTTGGTATGATGTATACACAAAGAATTTATATATTTATATGGAATATATAGTAGTTAGTGTATGTATACATGAAATATTTTCAAACTTTTATCACTTAATGATACTTTGTATCTTGCAGGAACCCATTAAGTGTCAATCTCTCTGAGTACATGCCTTAAGGTGTGCATCAGGAAAGGGGTGGGTAGATCATTGGTGCTTCATAATAATTTTTTCCATTTTAGAACTTCCTATAAACACACTTATCTCCTAAAACCATTTAAAATAAGCTTATTCTTCTTATTCCTACCAATTCCATTAATTTTATACACCTTACACTCCTTTTCCTTGCTTTAATTCCATTTTGGATAGTCAGTTGTACTAGGTCAATTGGGTCAACCCTATACTATCTAGGAGTATTTTTCACTTGAGACATTGTTAACCCTTCAACCAACCTAGCTTAAGACCTAGTGATTTATCTCTTGAAAACATATAGGGTCGACTGGGTTGACCCTATATATCCAATATTTTTGGGAGGATTATGAGCAAGATCCACATATATAGAAGTTCATTTCCAACCATTTAAAAATAGATAAGTGAAGAAGAATAAGTGGATGAATATCTGTTTATTAACCATTATACTTGAGAAATAAAGCTTAGGGTTCCATAATTTCATTGGAGATATGGATCTTGTCTTTTGGAGAAGTCTTTTGGATGCATAAATAGGTTGTGTAGCCTAGATTTGATTTATATTTATTATCCTTACATACCACAATAATATCTTATGAATGAACCCTTGGCCAACTGATATATTAAGGCTCAGTGGGTTCATCTTCAAAGGTAAGTATTTCTAAATTTATTTCTCCTTTTTAAGAGTATATAGATAATGTAGTTATACTTATCTTCCCATGCATTAGGATTCAATATACATTAATGTGAGTATATGTCTTTTATTCATGTTTAGTTTAGTTTGTTTTGTTCTTAACCCCCACTTTGTGTCATAATATTTGGTGTGCACTATATTATATTTATTTTCTTGTTTATTATAATAGAGTGAATATCAAACCTAGGACTCTTTAGGGTTTTTGAATGATTGTGTTAGCCTATAGGCTTTGGAACACCTCCTATCATGGTGTATTATGATAAGTGATCCCCTAATCAAGTCTAGAAGATCCCCATATTGGTCATGATCCTACCTAATAAATGTATTCCCAATTGAAAGTGTAGGTATGCTCTATCTTCTTAGAGCCAAGATTGATTTATAGAAATGATTCATTTTTTATTTCATAAATTTTGGTAAACTCAATGTGAACTAACCCTTGTAAGATTTTGTTCATTTATTTCCTTCTTTTTATCATATATTTGTCATACTAAATCAACTCTCTTGACCTAGTTTCTGACTTTTATGCACATGTTTTTAGGTATAAGCTACTGGATTGACCTAATTAACCTAATATATGTTTTCAAACTTATAGAAATATAGTCCAAACTACTAGGTTGACCTAGTTGACTTTGTACATTTTTAAGCATCTATTTTAGACTACTAGGTTAACCTAATCAACCTTGTACTTTCTAGCCACTTAACAACAGGTCTATACAAAGCTTGATCAACCAAGTTAACCTATTTAGTAGAATTTTCAAGCATATATCAATTTTCTTAAACAACAATATTCATTCTCTACATCTCTAATCCACTAAGGTTATTTTATATCTCTTTCTTTACAATCTTTCCTTTCATAGTTTGAAATCATTAAAACTACCCTTACACAGTCATCTGGATTAACCCTATCATCCTAGTTTTATGTTTTGTGTACTATCTAGATAATTAGGTCAACTTTGCTGACCCTATTCATTTTTAAACCTTGCTTCTGTAGTATAGGCTCAACCCTATCGACCCTATTTGTATTTGGTGTATACAATGTCAACTATTTCAACATTGTACCTTATTTCAAAGTTGAGAATAACCTTTTATACTAGTAATTAATTCACACTTTATTTTAATGTTGTTTGTATTCTTAGAATAGGTTACATAGTCTAACTTTGGGGTTTTTAATTGATTGTTTAGTTTCACTATTTCTTTTTTATGCACACATGACCGAATCATAAAATCTAAAAAATCACTTTAACATTTTCCTACCCAAGGTCAACCTACTTAGATTTCATCACAAGGGGAAGCTAACTTGATGTTTTGGTCAAGTATAAAACATGGTTAATGGTGTATTATAGATAAACACCCATTACCCTTATTTTTGTGGTGTGTGAAGTGAGGGGGTAGGCCCTAATACCAATCTTGTATCATTACCACTATATATCCCTTTCAACCCAAACTACCTTAAACCATCCTTAGATTACTTTCTAGTTCCTTTCTTATAGCTAAATTTCATCACATTTAAAATAATATATTACTAATATAATTAAACAAATTAGGCTGACCGATTATTTATCTCTTTACTTTCTAATTTGACTACTTTCTCTTTACTCAATTGTATTTTGTATTGCAAAAACTTGTATTAGCCAGTGTTGGTGGGTTTTGTGTTATGTGCCTTAATTAGATCAGCCAGTGTCGATATAATTAAATGTTTGTTTCCATTAAGTTATTTATTTTCAAATTACTTGAAAAATTTATCTTATTTCAAATCACAATCTATTAGAGGCTTCTTAATCTTCCTTGTCTACTATACTAGGTTGACCCACTCGACCCTGTACCTTTTTCTAGCTTCTATTCACTATATAAGATCAAACCAGTCAACCCTATAGTATATCTAAACCCTTTTCACTCTTTTTCTATCCTCTATTCACTATGTTGTATTTATCCAATCGACCCTATATTATTTGCAGACCATATTTTTTGCTAGGTCGACCTAGTCAATGCTATACTATTTTTTTGATTTCCTGGTTCTTTTCCTTCTCATCTACCTTCCCTTTCATTCACCATGGAATTTCTTCTTTATTATGACACTATGTTTCAATTAATATACATGATGAATTTTATCAATCCTAATAGGGTTTCCTATAGACAGAGTAGGGATCCTCTCTTGGATGCTAGTAATGTTCATATTGCCACTCGCATAATGAACCATGGGACCCCTCCTAATACCTATTCATAGTTTAATCCTCTATTATCATTATAATAACAACACAAATTGTATTATACTCCCAAAATTCTATTATTTATATCTAAATTTCCTCAACATCAAAGAAAAGATCCTTCTACCATTTACAATATCATAATTAGTGATCAAACTGAAGAGCCTTTTTCACCCACTCCCATATTATCAACTAGATTTTGGGGTACCACTTTATTTAATTCTCAACCTCTTCCTTTGATTATGACCCCTTCTCATACCATGACTTATTCTTCTCTAACTTATTCTACATCAATGCCTAGTATATCCACTAACATGGTAGGTTCTACATCTAGTGGGTATCTCATAAGATCCACTATCCTGAATCCTTCCACTAGTGATTCATTTTATACCAAAGGTAATCATGCTTCTAGTTCTTCTTCTTCTCATCCATTCACTAGTCCTTTTGATACACAAGCAAATTTTTCCACTAGTGCTTCACACTCTCATAGTTCTTTTCAAGATTCTATCAAAACCAATAGTGGAACCTAAGCTGATAATAATAACACTAATACCACCTCTAATACTTATAATAATTTCAATCAAACCCACCAAATCTTGTTAAAAACTCTCAATCAAAGGAATACTTGTCAATCTCATAACACAAATTAAATGATGAGAATGCAAAACCACCTTCTTCATCTGCAATCTCATCCCCAACCAATGGCTTGGGGCACACATAACCAAAATGTTCCCCCTCCTCCTCTTTGATATTATAAAGCCAATATTATTACTCAACCTCCTTTAGTCAATAAAACCATTAACCATCTCCAAAATTAACCTCTCATTACTCAAATTTCTAACATTAGCATAGGAGGTAACACACCTATAATTTTTTATAATGGATCAACCTATCCTACCCTTTATCTTAAAACATTTGGAAGTATTTATAAGGGTTAGGTCAAACTGAACACCTTTCCTACTACCAAAATCCTATCCAAAACACTCATGGGTAATGCCTTGGATTGGTATAATCAACTTAAAAATCACTCTATTACTAATTTAGAAGATTTAGTAAATTCTTTAGTGTAAAAATTCCAAACTAGTGATCTACTCAAATAAACTTTGGCCCACTTCATAAATTGTAAGAAATTGAAAACAAAACTTCTCAATCCTTTGTTAAAAGGTGGAATATTTTGTCAAACATGGCTAATTACAATCCATGCTCTTTCTCCAAATACTTTGGAGGAGACTATTGACCAAGCTAAATGTCAATATTTCCTAATGCATCAATTCAAGCCACCTCAACCTTATATAATTCCTCATCTCTTACTTAAAAACAAAACCTACAATGTTACCAATGATGGTGTTATATATTTGTATGACACCATTCACAATATTCAAGTTGTCATTCCTACTCCTTTCTCAGAACCAACTCCCCCTTCTCAATAATATACTAATCCTAATGTATCTTCACCTAATAAAATTAATGTTCACAAGCCTCTATCCTTAGCTAAATTTATTAATTGTCTACCTAGGCCTATTTTATGATAATTTGATTATACCCATCTTATGAAATCTTGGTATGATCCTAACAAGTTTTGTTGGTTTCATGCTAGTTGAGTTCATTCTCATGATACCTATAGAAAGCTTCGTAATTTAGCTATGGACTTTATTATTGGTATTAATTTTGATCATAATTACATCATTAAAAAGAATCAACAAGGCTATGAGAGTGATTTCAAGGACTATAAATCACATGATAAAACTCAAGCCTTAAATTAGGCTAATGCTCATTTGGCTATCTACAAAGACCCTTTACCTAATCATCAACCTATCCAATACAACCAAGACAATCCTAATCCTTCCAAAAATAATGTATAAAGTCTTATCGAACCAGCTCCTAAAGAGAATATTTTTATCATGAATAATATGTGAAGAGTGGTGGCTTTTATTGACTCTCAACCTATCTATACTTCTCTTTCATTTCAAACATATCATGTTATCTAGGATTTTGCTCTTACTCATTTAAGTGAGTTGGGACAAAAAGATGTAAAAACTTTTGATCATCCAAGTTTTTATTCTTCTTTAGATAACATTTCCCATTCTATTTATATAACTCTTTTGTCATCTTCCAACATTAATGATAATCAAGAATCTATTAACATTTATTCTACCATTTCTCAAAATCAACTTGAATCAAATACTTCATCATCACAACATGATTTATAGCCTTGTTATAAATATTATTCATATTATTATCATAAATTCCAATGCACTTTGTTTCCTCCTTCTGAGGACCTCATTAATCATTACACACCTATCTTTAATAATATTCTTATGGGTTATGATGAGTGGGATCCCATTGTGGAGCTCACTAATATCCCATCCCAAATCCTATTCCTTGAGATTCTAAGAACTTATACACATCATAAAAACCATGTTATGCAACTATTATTGAAGATGAATGTCCTTCATCCTCCCCTAGTAGGATGAGAGGTAGCTTTATCAAGATCCAAAGATAGTGTATTATGATAATGTGAAGATATGTCTATCAACATTGATAAAATAATAGACACATCTCTTTATTTAAAATTTCTTATAGCCTCTATGATTCTTGATGAGATTCTACTTTGTGTAGAGGATCCTCCATTATTATTTAGTATTATAATAAATGATATGCAAGTTAAGTGTGAATTTATTAATGAGCGTTCCAACACCTACATTCTGTCTCTTGATTTCATTAAGACTCTTGGATATTTATAATATAATCTCAAGTCTACATGAAACACCTACCAAGGATATGATCAAAGGTAAATACCTACTCTAGGGTTTATTTGGCTTCCCATTACCATCCCACCTATTACCATCCATGTGAAGGTGGTGATCTTCAATTTTCCTCTTTCTTATAACATATTACTTGGTAGTCCATGAACTCATTGTATGAGATCCATTATTTTTTCCACCTGTTAATGCGTTAAATTCCCTCATAATGGATTCGTTTATAGTATTTAGGGTGGCACTAACCCTTAGAAGTTTTAACAATTCCAAGATCATGGTGTCTTTAAGATTCCTAATCTTGAACCATTGGTTAGAATTACATTCCATGAGTCTCAACATCTCAACTTTCCCATTAATTCAAACCAAGGTTACAATGGGAATCCTAAGCTCATTGGGAACATTCCTCATAACCTCTTATATTATAATGATGATGAGCCTGATGATATTAACTTAAATATCAAACAAATTGATCTCTCACCTCATCTCATTTCATAACTTCCTACCTCTTTACAACCTCACTTTTACATGCCTCTTGTGATGATATTCCCATATTCTTAACCAAGACTTGGAGATCCATTCACCATGCTTCCTCAGATGATAAGGTCATCCCTAATTGTTTCATTTATCTTCACACCCTAGATTATGATGATGGATATTCTTTATATGATCCATTTTTAGGTGGTCTTATACAAGCCCATGATGTTGAGATTGTCTATTGTTGTTCTTATTTATTTGAGTATTTTTATGTATCTACTTGTCTTCCTTGATTTTTTGTTCCTATTTTTTTATTTTCCCCTTTATCATAGGGTTGAGATGGCACTAAAACATCTAATTTTTTAGGATCCACATAGGACTCTACTCATAAATCACGTTATGATTGGTCCTTATTACTTTTCTAGGTACCATGATCACCATAGTTGGTTTAATATTGAGATTAGTGTGAACTTCCTTAGACCTTCTCTAGCTCCTACTCATCCCTTCATATAACCATTATCGTAGCCTCTTCCCTCTCCTTCTATAGTTGATTATGTTATCACTCTTATTGTTGTTAAACCTACCCCTACTTTGCATCTTATTACTCCTTCCATTGAGCCTAGTTTCATTCCTTCTCCACCATCACCCTCCCTTGGTGATGGTTTTATTAATTTATTTAATATGTCTCTTTTACCCACCAAATGGAGTGATGGGTCCTCTCTAGCTTCTTCCACTCCTAATATACCTCCTTTTATAAGTGATTCTACTAAAACCACTTGCAAGTGTATCTATTGCTTCTATGGGATAGATAATCATTATTGAATGATAAACTAATATATTGATACTTTGCATCCTTAATATCCATCCTCAGACAAAGCCATACCTCCCTTAAAGGTAATTTATGAATACATGCCTAAGTATGATGAGGTATAGTGTCTATGGCACCAATGTGACACCCATCACACTGATCATTACTGCATCGTTTATTAACATCTTAAGGATCACCTTGTAGTAATTTTTAGACATTTTACAACTTCTCCCATAGGTCATTCCCATAATAAGGCTCCTACTTCTTCTCTTATGGTTCCACCTATAGTGGTTTCATCCCCTCTTATGGTCCCTTCACCACCTTTTATGCTTCCACCCATGGACCTTCCCTCACTTATGGATCCTTCCCCAGAAGTTATTTTTGCATCACCCATAGAGCCCACTCACATGCATTATCTTAACCATCCTTTGGCTAATTTACCTCCTCAACATGATCAATCTATTATTACTAATTTTTATGTGGAGGATATTAGAAGAGAATTATTTTCATAGTTTTCATTAAAGATTGACAAGACGTTCACAAAAGTTCATATCCAACTTCATAGAGATTTACTAGATGTCTTAGATAATGTGTGTGCATATATTTATTAGTATTTATGAGCACATTTATGGTTATTTATCATTTACATTTGGATTGGATGTGTGCTCTAACCTTATCTTTTATCTATCTGTTATATCATTTGACACTATGTCAAATTCCTATTTATCTTACATCATGGTGGTTTTACCTTTTGTACTATATCTTGATTACATTATATTTGCATATAATTGTCTTTCATTCTCATTTATTTCTCTTTTGAGTTTTTCTCATAACTCCATTCTTGTTTCTTCATGATTTTTTGCTCCCTTTTATCTATTTTTCATAGATAATTATCATTGTGACTAGGTTATACAAACCCTATTCCCTTTTGTCATTGTCTCCTATTTCTATGTGATCAATTAGAAAATAATCCCTCATTATTATTATCCTATCACTAGTCAACTTTTGGATCTCATTTTTTACCTTCTTCCCCTTTTTCAAAATAAACATATACATGGTTGAGACTTGAGATCACATGATGGTTCATTGTTAAGCCTAAGTGTCTTAGTCAATATTTGTCTTTGGTTACATGGATTCCTTTAGCCTTAGACTATAGATCATTTTTATATATCACTACATCTCTCATTATTATTCATTCCAATTTTGTATGGAGGAGGAATTTTGAAAATCCATAAAAACATGCAAAAGACAAATCATTTAACAAAATACAGTGATATGAAAAGGCAAAAATATTCAAAATTCTTAAAAGTATAATCACGCTAAAAGATGTGATTCAAAGAACATATCCTTCTTCTAGTGGAATATCAAACTCCATAGTGGGCCTCACAATAGATTCAAGGTCCTTTGGGGTGTGGTATGATAGTAGATTAGATGAGGAGAATAAAAAAATATTTTAGTGCTACCTACTTTCTCATGTAAGAACCTAATATTTGTAGTAGACCGATGACTCTGTAAGGGGTCTTAAGAAATGGGGAACATGTCATTGGAAGGTAGGTATATTTTACTATTCCTTGTACTAATATACCATTATGATTTGATCTTAGTAGCATGCTTATTTTCCTACAAAGCTTTGTGTCTATAGAAAATATATTTTCTTTGTAAATTGATGGTCACTAGTCACTTAGTGTCTTTTCATGTCCTTAGTATGCCTCTTGTCCCCTAAGGTCTTCTCATAATATTCCTAAGTTATTATTTTTATATTCCTTTTTTCATTCCTTATATCCCTCATATTTCCTATTGAGTAATATTATTTGTTTTACTAATCACTCCCCTTAGGATTTCATTTGTGAGTTGCTTTGTAAGACCACAAATAAGACCTAATGTTATTCATAGATTACCATATTTTCCTTCCTATTACCCACATCATTTGTTACCTATTTTTTTCTATTTTTTTCACCCTAGTGGTGTTCTCTTTATGAGTTGCTTTGTAAGATTATGGATAAAACCCGATGTTCCTCATAAAATTTTCCAATAATAGAAGTCACCATCCAAATTACATGTGTCAAATATGAGACAATATGTGATTGATTATGAAGTTACAAGTCATTTACATACTTCCCATCTTGATTTAGTATGTTTTATGCTTACTTCATTTTTTCTTCACTTTTATATTCTTATTTTTTGAGTGCATGTGATAATCCAACCATTCCTTGAGTTTTCATGCTTCCCAACTAGAATAAGTGTGATAAATTTAATACCAATTTTTTTCCATTTTTTGGGTTTTATACTTTCCAATGTGATTTATCATAATAGATTGACTTTATTAAAAAAAAATATACCATTTGTTTCATTTTACCTACCTTATATTTTATTACATTATTTTCATACTTCCCAACATGATTTAGTGTGATTTTACATTTTTTTAATTTGGTGTAAAAATATTTCATTTTGGTTTAAAAATAAATTCATTTTTACCATATTTTTTTACCATTCTTTGGTTCTTTATACTTAGTCATTTATTGTTATTACACGCTTCCTAGCTTGAAATAGTGTGTAATAGATTTTATGATTGATTATATTTTATCAAGTCCTTTTTCCTATTTCTTTTTAACCATGCATAAGTCCTACATAATTATAGAAAATAAACCACATATCATATATTTCATATAGCATATAAAACAAAGCTAAATACATGTGCTAGAAATAAATATATCCAATCATCCACAACCACAACCATAATAACAAATAATCAATATCAACATGCCAAAATGATCCTGTGTGTGTGTGTGTGTGTGTGTGTGTGTGTGTGTGTGTGTGTGTGTGTGTGTGTGTGTGTGTGTGTGTGTGTGTGTGTGTGTGTGTGTGTGTGTGTGTGTGTGTGTGTGCGTGTGCGTGCGTGTGCGCGCGTGTGTGTGTGTGTGTTTGTGTGTGTGTGTGTGTATAGATCATGATTTTTGATAAAAAAAAGTACAACCATATAAAATGATCTAGCTCTATGGTTGAGCTCCATCATGTCTCTCTCATGGCCTATCTATGCTACCTATTGAGGCCTTGGTATAAATCCTCTAAATAGTACACTACAAAGAGGCCATCTGAGATCTCAATCCCTTGACCTATCCCTATAGAGACACTACCTATGTTTGTTCTTATGTTAGCTGGGTCTAGGTTTTTGTATGAGCCTATCATCTACATCACTATAGGTAGATGAGTATTTCTCTCCTCTATCAAGGCCTACCATGACCATATCTCAACTACACCCATCTATGTTGTTTGATGCGTCCTCTCTCTCTCTATACTTGTATCTACATCACTACCTCTCTAGCTAATCTAAACTAGCTCGCATGAGCTAGGGTATATGGTACACTAGGGTCATGTAATGTAGTAGCGTCATACGGCTACATAATCTCATCTAGGATATCATGGAGTGTTTCCCTCATAAGGGAGCCCCATCTCTCCTTCTCATCTTCATTTAGGCCTATAAAATCGCACAAGATAGATATTAGATCACTATTATATCTCAAAATATCTATCTCTACTTCAAAATAAAAACTTAAATAATAATTTCATCATCCTTTCTTACTTATCTATGTCTCAGCCACTATGGTCTCAACATCCACATAAATACCTATCACATTTTCCTCATTTATATGGCCTCTTAACACATCCTCTATAGGTCACCTTCTCAGCTCAAATCCAACTATCATGGTTTGTGTTTGCCTTAGCCTAGACCTGAGTGGCCTCTCTATCATTTATCTTTCCATTGGCTCACCTACTAGGTCATTATGGATGGCGATAGTATCTAATTTATCCTACTCCTACCTTTATCAACATCATGTCCTCAATGGTTTCTACCCATCTTGATATAGATCTAGTGGTGGTATCTCTAGTGTCACTACCTCTATGCCCCTCTCCACTTATTATGATACCTATCATGCTTGAATATTCTATGATTGCTAATCATGTGGTTTGAGCATCGACCTCACCATTGGTGACCCCAGTCCTCTCTTCCCCTATGGATCTATCACATATATAGCCTACTATTCAAGCATCAATATTGGTTTTACTAGTTGAGGTAATCCCATGTATCCTAGTACCCTACCACTAGATGTGGCTCTCTCCACTAGGTGTAGTGGATGACCACCTCTATCCTTATTGGAGTAGTGCACCTATGTCCCATCTCAGCCATATAGTATCTATATGTCCATATGGATACCAAATTATGTCTATGCATCTCACTAAATATAGTGTTAGTACATGGGGCATGGCCCATGCTACCTAATCATCTCTCCATATTTGCATTCAAGGTGACCTATCATCAACTACATGGGGCAACCCAGTTGATTGATATATTGAAACCTCTCATATATCTAAGCCATCAATAATATAATTATTCTTATCATTTTTTTCCCTCTAATCATCACTTGATATAGTGTATCAGCTAGACCTAGATGATGCAATTGAGATCATATAATACTCTCTCCTCTAGGATTATCCTACTCAAGGCTACCATGAATAGTGGTACTTTTCAATCTGACTTGTGATAGAGCACTTGTTGTGTCACAAGTCATATCATATATTTTTAGATATATCAAACCTATGATATATATACATCAAACATGCTGATGCTCCACCCTACCAATATCATATCCAAGCCTATAACCCACATGGATAAGGATATCCTCTCCTCTATGTTATCTAGTATCCCTATAGTCACCTGTGTTCTTTCTATCAAAAACCCTAAGATGGCATGGACATCCTCCAAAGTGATAGCCACCTCTACTATATCCCCATTTACCTCTCATGTGAAGGTGTTAGTTAGTCATTCCCAACATCCAAAGAACATGACTAACAAATCTGTGCTTAGGGGAATCCTACAAACACTGACTATCCCTCTTAGACCTATAAATACTAGTCTATCCCTATCTCCTATCGATAATTGATCCAAAAAATATAGTAACCATGATGCATCCACCAGTTGGTCGAACCTCTATCATCCCTAAAAATAAGAAACAACAAAAGATGTATTAGTTCATCCATGTCATGTATAATCACAATACATTATTTTTACTATTTTAAATTAAAAACAAACCTAAATTTATTTAATTTATTCATTTTAACCTATTTTTATCCTACTCAATACCTTTTGCCCTTACATGGTAATTTTAGACCATTCTAGCCTTCTTTCAGTGTTTTACACACTTTTCCATACCATTTTAGCTCTTTAGTCAAACTAGTTTGACTAAATTTTCCCTATTTTTGCCTTGGTTGACTCAAAGTATAAGTCAACCCTTTTATTTTCCCTCCCTAGTATTGGGTTATCATTCTATACTTTTTAGATTAGTTGGCCAAATTGTACTAGGTTAGTAGTCTACAAATGATATGGAGTCAGCACATACCTACTGGGTTGGTAGTGTGGATTTTGCCTATCTTTAGCTTAATAGGTCAATAGGGTTGACCCAGTTGTTTTTCCCTATTAGACCCTTGCATTTTCCTAAAAAAGTGTTTTTTTTCCATTGTCTTCCTGATTCCTTCAAACCCATTTCCCATCTTGGTTTTTCCTACCTATATAATCTAATTTGTTTCATTATGACATTTAGAAACACTAATTTTTTTTTTCTAAAAATACACTTAATTCACTAAAAATCTCAAAAACTAGATTAACATCCATAGTTGCATACCTGTAGTGCACTTGTTGCCACTCTTAGAGTTCCCTCTCATCTATCCTATCATCTCCTTGCCATCCTAGATCATTCGGTCTCTAAAAAGCTCTTTTTCTTTTGTTCGCAAGTCAAAATACCAAATGACTTGTCTTTCCCTTTATTTAAAAACACTTTGTAAAAATTCAAATTCTTTATTTATTTTCAAGTAGATTTCTTCTTTTGCTCATATCTTTGTTTCTACTCATCCATTTTTCAAACCATAGAATGCATTGGATTCATGATAACGTAGAGAATATTTTCCACTACTAAATGCCTATTTTCCAAAAGATTTCAATTTTTGACTATTTTTTGTACTAACTTTTATAATTTCACCTAGTGTTCATTATATAGGATGCCTTCACACTTTCTTGCAGTCTACTTCTTTATATAAAACACTAAGGTAAGTAATGGTATGTGTTTTTCAATTCTATCCTTTTATTTATCTTATTTTCCACTTACTGCACTTTACTTACCATCAACATTATGTGTTATCATGTTTTATTCTTGAAGCACTATCCTATGTTGCACTTACATGACATGTGATGAGCTTTGAGTGGGGCATATATATAAACATAAAATTTTCAAAATTTTATCACTTACTGATACTTTATATCTTCTAGGAACCTATCGAGTCTCAATCTATTTGAATACATGTCGTAAGGGGTGCACCGAGAAAGGGTTGGATAGACCATTAGTGCCTTGTAAGATTAATGTCCCTTTTGCCACTATATCTACACACTTTTCTCCTAAAACCATTTATCCTAAGATTATTCTTATCATTCCTACCCATTCTAGTCATTTTCTATAGTTTACCCTTTGTTTTCTTAACTTAATTTCCTTTTGGATATTTAGCTATATTAGGTAAATTAGGTTGACCCTGTACTATTTAGAAGTATTTTTCACTTGAGAGATTGTTAGCTTGAAGGGATGACCTAGCTCAAGACCTAGTGATTTATCTCCTAAAAACATATAGGGTGAAATGGGTCAGCCCTATACAACTAAAATTTCTAAGAGGATTTAGGGAAAGATCTGCCTATATATACAAGTTCATTTCCAATCTTTTGAAAATAGAGAAGTGAAGAAGAAAAAGTGTGAATAACCATCTGCTTATTGACCATTCTACTTGAGGAATAAATATTAAGGTTCCATACTTTATCTAGATATATAGATCTTGTTTTGTGGAGAAGTCTTTTGGATCTATATATAGGTTATGTAGCTTAGAGATGATTTTTCTTTGTTATCCTTACATACCAAAACAATATTTTACAAAGCACCTTCATTAACGGAGAGATTGAGGCTCGATGGGTTCATCTTCAAAGGTAAGGATTCCTAACTTTATTTCTCTTTTGTAATAGTAGATAGATAATACAATTATTCTTCTCTTCCCATGCATTAGGATTCCATATACATTGTTGTGAGTATATGCCTTCTATACATGTTTAGTTTAGTTTGTTTTGTTTCTAACCCCCACTTTGGGCCACAAGCTTTGGTGTGCACTATATTAGATTTACTTTCTTTTTTATTAGAATAGAGTGAATATCAAACCGAGGACACTTTTAGGGTTTTTATGTGATTGTGTTAGATTTTAGGCTTTATAACCCTTCCTATCATGGTGTATTGTGATAAGTTATCATAATTGGGTCTAGAGGATCCCCATATTGGTCATGTTCATGAATAAAAAATGTATTCTTTATTGGAAGTGTAGGTATGATCTATCTTCTTCAAGACAAGATTAGTTTATATACATGTGCATTTATAATTGCATATAGTGTATACACAACATTCATTTTTAAATTTATCAATTACTAATGATTTTTCTCTTGTAAGAAACCATCGAGTCTCGATCTCTCTAATTCCATGCCTTAAAGGGTGCACCAAAAAAGGGGTGGGAAGACCTTTTGTATTTCACAACATTGTTATCCCCTTTAGCACCACATAAAACTAATATAATTCCCTCCTATACATTCTTCCAAGATTTAACACCTCATTCACACTCTTATCTAAGCAACTCACTATCTCAAATAGCCCCTACCTAAGCAAAACCCATTTTTACCATCCACTAATTGTAGTCAATTAGGTCAACCTTGTTCTAGGAGTAATGTACATTATGGGACTGAGTCATCTTAGGTCAACTTAGTTTGAGACCCAATGGCTCTATTTATAGTTTAATAAGGTTGAATAGGATGATTTCATTAGCTAAAATTTTAGAAGGGATTAGGGTAAATTTAAAGTTGTAAATACACCCTTAATTTGATTTCTATAAAGGCAATAATTCATTTGCATTTCTATAAAATCTACTTTTCTACCATTCTACTTGAGGAGTCATTACTTAGGGTTTCATACATGAATGAGAACTTTTGCCTTGTGAAAGCTTAAGATTCACTAGGAAGTCCTTGGCTAGACTATAGTCCATTATCCATCCTTAGCTTCTTCAAAAATACAAAATAATCTGAATAACCACCATTGTCCAAGGGAGAGGTTGAGGCTCGATGGGTTCATCTTCAAGGTAAGTATTCCTAACTATTACTCATTTATTTTGTTAGATAGATTTGACTAATGAATATAGTGTATCTCCTTGCTTAGGATTACCTCTACATTAACTTGAGTAGAGTTGTAATTTTCATGTTTATCCACTATTTGTGCCACATTCATTAGTGATAAATAGATGAGATTTACTTTATTATATTGTAGGGCTAGATAGGATTATTATGTGATATTTATTGACTAGGAGATTTATAACCCTCTTTAGTGATATTATGTGATAAGAGATCCCTTATGTAGGTTTAGTGGTTACATATTGGTTATGACCATAATTATTTAAGTATTACTAGTGGTATAGTTAGTTTATTTATATTCTTTGAGTTAGGATTTAATCATAGATAAACTTCAATTTTGCTTGGATACATTTTATTTAACTAAATGTGAACTAACCCTTGCAGATTTTTCATTTTCATTTTCAGACTCTTAGATCAATTTTGTCAACCCAGTCTAACACTTTGCATGTAGGTTTTAATATTATGTCGCTATGATAGACTTAGTTTGGTTATGTGTAGGTCATTTTCTTCTAAATATGATTATATCAATCCTATAAATCTAGTTTAATACTCTTTGTGTACGTATTTCAACTCTATCGACCCGATCAACTCTATGCAGATATATTTTTTAGGTTCAAACCCTAATCTAGATAACACAAATTAAAAATAGAAATTCAACATCTTCAACACATTTCTACATTGATCTAATTAACTTCATATTAATTATTAGGTTCATTCTAACTAGCTTATTTAGTTCTTTTTATAAATTTATCAAGATTATTTTCCCACCCTTCTTCAAAAACTTAAATTTTTAGCACTAAATTTTTTAGTTTTTTATTTCTATAAAAAATATTTCCTTGTAATAATCTAAGTCTATCTGATCAACTTGATTAATTATTTTTCTATTGGCCTATCTTCCAATAGACTATGTATATCTAATCAACCTTTATCAATTATGTTTACATAACTTTGTCATCTTAATAGACTAACAATCAACTAAATCAAACCTATTGACCTAGTTGACATTTTTCATGAAAGTCTTCAAACTTTTTTAAATCTATTGACCAATTTTACCCTCTTTTTATAGGTTTTTATTCCATAGTTAACTAGGTCATTGACCTAGTCCTATAGTATTTTTTTGCTAACCAAAATTTTCATTTTCAATCAAATAATTCATGGTAGTTGGACTACTTCAGTTTCTATGTTTTTAAAAACTTTAGTTTCAATGAATGAAGTTATGCTGGTCGACCTAGTTCATTTTTTACATTTTCAAAATTCTTAGTTTCAATCAACTAAGTTGTATTGGTTGACCTATTTCATTTTTTATGTTTTCAAAAAATTCTAGTCTTAAAAAATACATCATGTTGATCAACCTAGTTTATTTTCTATGTTTTCAAAATTTTCACTTTCAAGAACATAACAAGAAACTCAATCAAGCTGGCTAACCTAGTTTATTTTTTATGTTTTTAGATTTTTTGCCTCTATAGGACTACAACGAGCTAGAGACTCAATTTCAGTTATATATCTTTAGCTTTCGCAACAAACTAAGTCAACCTAGTCATCCTTGTTTAGTTTTTAGGTTCTTTCTTACCTACTTATCAATTGAATTTTTCAAATTAATTTAGTTTTGTAATTTTGTTTTCAAATTCATACATCATTAATTTACAATTTTCTTACTATTTTTAGCTACCTAGTCCTATTTCATAATTATGTTTTTTATCTTCCAATCAGTCAAGAACACTACATAATCAAAGATTTAGATCAATACCTCACTTTTATTATTACATCATATGAAACTATTGAATTCTTCCCTTCATGTCTTCCTAATCTAGAATTAATTACTACATAGTGTAACACAATTGAAATTACTCACCTTATTCCTCCTCCTCCTACCACTATTTGGAATGCTCCACCCAATAATCTATCCCCAAATACCTATATAGGTTATGATCCTCCAACGAGCACTAACATTCCACCTCCTACCACTAATAATCAAAATCATCCCATTAATGCAACTCAAATTCTTCATCAAATTCTTCAACAAATGAATGTTATGTAAATAAATAATAATTACCAAATGATGAAAATGCAATAAAATATATTATAAATTGATATTAAACCACCTTAAGTCATCATGAATCAACCAAAACATAATTTTTTCCCTCGTCCTCTTAGAGATGCTCATGAGAATATCAACCATCAACTTCCTTTACATAACAAAATTCTTCAACATCTTTAAAATTAACATTTTCTCCTTTCATTTTATTTATAGACATTGGAAATATCTCTCCAAGTATCACATATTATGGAACTAAGGACCCCACTATATTTTTAAAATATTTTGGTAATTTCAATAAAGAGTGGGTCCAAACTAACAAATTTGCTACCACCAAGCTCCTAGAAAAAACAATTGTTGATGATGCACTTGAATGGTATAATCAACATCCTAAACATTCCATCTAACAACTAGAGGATTTAGTAAATGCTCTAGTAAAGGAATTCTAACATAAATTCCCTTACTTAAAATTACCTTAGGAATTTCATTAATTCCAAACAACTTACTAATGACTCTTCTCAAAATTTCATCAAATGGTGAAAGTTTATATCTCACAAAGTGGACCATAAACTGAATGATGATACGCTTTAAAATTATTTTTTACCACTCTTAAAGCTCCTATTCAATACAAAGTTTGGATTTTTTTCCTCTAAAACTTTTTAAAAAGCCTTAGACTAAGAAAAAAGATAAGACTTTATTATGACTCAATTTTAATCATCTCAAGTATATACAAAGGAACCTTTCCAATCATTTTCTCATAACAATGATTGTTATAAGCCTCTCAAACCTCAAAAGTAAAAGCCAATTCAATTAGTTTTAACACAACCCACCTTTATTTGAGTCTATAAGAACTTAAGAATAAATTAACACACTCTAAAATCATGAGCTTTGATCCTTCCAAACCTCTTCTAAAATGGTACAATCTTGATAAGTTTTATTAGTGGAATGATACAATAGGTAACTATCATGAGACTTCTCATGATATTCACCAATTTATTTTTGCTTATTTGTTTGGTCCACATTTAAATCCTGATAATGTTTCACAATAAATTTATGGAGACTATTATCAAGCCTTACAAGTCCAATCTAAAGAATCATAGTCACATCAACATCAATTACCTAATGATCAAAAATAATTAACCCATAACTCCACCTCATCTACTAATGTTTTTAGAATCATATTTAATCATTCTTCCTACACCAATAAGGAAATTATTTATAAAATTAATAACTTCAAATGGGTGGTGGCATTTGTCACACCTCAACCTCTTAGGTCACATGACTTAAAGGAGCACCTAGTTCAAATTCCCAATCCAAAGTGCATAATAAATGGTCCTACTTTACCTTATATACCTATTCATACCTTTCCTACACATCATAATTCAATTTCAACATCCTTAAAATCAAACATACCAAAACATTTACCTATATATAAGTGTACCTACCAATCCAATGTAGTTTATTCTAATAGATTAGTTTCACTTTATTTAACATCACATGTTGGGGCATCTTGCGATGCCCATACACATGTCACTTAAAACTTTGAGACATCTTATGATGCCCATACCTACATCCAATTACCCTTTGGATAATCTTATGATGCCCAATATTATTCTACACTACATAATAAACAAATTTAACTTGAATAAACCTTTTGAGACACATAGGCTTGTATTTCATATGCTCACCTTTGTTATAGATGTTACAATATATATTGCTTCTTATTTTTGTCTCATGTTTCTTTATTTTTGTACACTTTATTTCATTTAATTTAATTTTAATTACACCATTATTTACTTTGGGTTATTTGGTTTTATTTCACTTTATTATTTGTGAGTTGCATTATAATACCTTAGATAGGACTAGGTCTTCCTCACAAATACACTTTACTAGCACCATTGTTTCTTTTGGGTTATTTGATTTTATTTCACTTTATAGTTAATGAGTTTAATTTTAATACCTTAGATAGGGCCAGATATTCCTCACAAACACACTTTACTAAAAAGATTGTTTCCTTTTTGGTTATTTAGTTTTATAACATTTGCCATTTTTTTCATTTTTATTCTTAGATATTTATTTCTTTATTATCATTTATTATATTTTTATGTAATTATTTACCTTAGAATATTTATGATTATTTGACCCATATTTACCTTCCCCCTCTTTTGGGATGACTACTACTTTAATTGGTGTTTGTGCTAGATCCTTTGTAGGTTAGTATAACTTCTTAGTGACATGACTACCATACACATTATCCCAAATACTTCAGAGCACTATTTTACCTCCTTATGATCAAATATGACCATATTCATTATTGTATCACTTATTACCTAGATCGATATTTCATGATATCCATTATTCCATTATTTCCTTTCATTTGAGGTAGACATAGTTCAGTTTTGATATTGTGCACTTGTGGGTAAATATAGGAGTTTTTATCCACCATGGTCTTTAGTTCCTTTTCTATAGTGACCAAGTGTAGTCTCTCTTATGTTTGTTACCTATTTCACTCATTATTGGTTCTTAGGATTTGTATAGAGGAGGAATTGAAAAATATAAAAGAGTTAAAAGAAAAAACATAGAAGAAACAAAAGGTAGTGATAAAAAGGCAAAAGTAATATTAAAAGTCAAATCACACCAAAAGATCTCTATATTTAGCATATATCCCATTATAGTCAAATATCTAACTCCAATTTTGGCTTCATGATATATCCAAGGTCTGTTTAGGTGTGGTAAGCTAGCAAACTAGAGTAGGAGGTCTCATTATATCATATACTATCTAGTACCCCCTACATTCTCATGCAAGTACCCAATCTTCATAGTAGATATACAAATTTATAAGTGGTCTTGAGGAATAGGAAACACATTGTTGGAAGGTAGGTTCATTTTAGTTTCTAGGCATATATCTTTCATGGAATGAATTATGTACTTCAATTATTAGCCCAAGATTTGTGTTCATTAGTCAGAGTGTCCTAAGTCCTTTTTGTTAATAATTCTTATCATTACTCACTTTTCTAATGTTTCCCATTCTTGATAAAGATGGTCACATAACCCATGTAGTGCCTCACATTATTTATTGACATCACATTATTACCACTATCCCCTTGTTGGATATTGATCTTAGCTAATGAAATCCTTGATCACATATACCTTTTTACACCTCTTGGTTTATAGTTTTTGAATTACATTATAATACCTTGGATAGGACTAGGAATTCCTCACAATCACCAATTTACATCTTATTTCCACACCATCTCATTGTCATACTAGTCATGTCATTAGTTAGTTGTGATTTCTTACATTGTATCTTAGAACAAGCACTAAGTTTGAATAGTCATCATTTATATATTTGTATTTTCATCTACCCATCATGTTATTGTTTGATTATTTTTTACTTCACTTATCTTACATATAACATTTAAAATGCTTACATGATTTATTTATGTATGATTTGACATGATTTTCTTACATCTTGACTTACATTTCATTTTTCAGTCATTTATGCTTTATTTATGATTGATTCAACATGTTTATCTTACATAAAGCTACCTTTACCATGATAACACATATTTTTTAGACTTTTATTACATAATAAGTCATTCACATGTAATGTTTTACATTTTTTCCAACATGATTTAGTAAATTCTACATTCATGTTTAGTCACTTATGTTTTACATGCTTCCCAATGTGATTTAGTATGTTTTATATTACTTTTTTTCATTAATGTTTTACATGCTTCCCAACATGATTTAGTATGTTATACATTCATTTATCATCATTTTATTATTTACATGCTTGAAAGTTTGGTTCTAACCTATCCTTCACAATCAAAGTGTTCTAGTTTTTTCTAAGTCAATTAGTTTTGAGAGTTATTCATTATTACTTTACTCATCCTATGTGTGTACACATTATTTATACTATTAGTATTGTATCCTTAAGGTTTATAAAATGTAAGTATTATTCCCTCCATGATAAATATTATGATGTTTCAATGCAATCATTTAGTGAAAAGGTAAGTCAAGGTATGTATATGATACTTTCAATTACTTTCATTTCATTTCAACATTAATTTAAGTATTTCATTTATATTTAACTTAGTTTTATGTGTTTCTATGTTATTTTACAAAAACACCATCCCATGTTACAACTACAAGACACATGATTATATTCACATGGGGTATATTTATAAACATAATATATTTAAACTTTATCAATTACTAATGATTTCTCTCTTGCAAGAGTCCATCAAGTCTTAATCTCTCTATGTGCATGCCTTAGAGGGTACACTAGAAAAGGGGTGGGAAGAATTTTTGTCCCTTTACCACCACCTAAAACTAGTAAATGTCCCCCTTATATGTTTCCGTACCTCACTCACACTCTTCTCTAATCAAATCACCACCTCAAGTATCCCTTACCTAATCAAAACCCACTTTTACAATCAATTAAATGTAGTTGATTATGTCAAACTCATTATAGGATTAGTGCATGACTAAGTTAGACTAGGCCAACTTATTTCAAGATGTAATGGTTGTATTTCTCACCTGACAAGGTCAAATGGCCTGATTACATCAGTTGAAATTATGAAATAGCTTAAGGTTAATTAAAAGATATAAATACACCCTTAACCTCATTTTTATAGATATAATAATTCATGTGTCCTTATAATCTTAATTTCTTCCATTCTAATTGAAGAATCATTTATTAGGGTTTCATACTTGGAGGAGAAATTTTGTATTGTGAAATCATAAGATTCACAAAGACATCCTTGGCTAGACTATAGACCATTATCCATATTTAGCTTCTTTAAAAATAGACAACAACAACCTCTTACAAAGAACCTTTGGCCAAGGGAGAGGTTGAGGATAAACAATTTCATCTTCAAGGTATGTATTCTTAACGTTTACTCCTCTCTTTTGGTAGATAGATATGTACAAGTAATGGTTAATGAATATATTGTATATCTTTAATTAGGATTACTTATACATTGATCTCACTAGAGTTTTATTTTACCATTTTATTTTTTATGTTTTTCCCCTATTTGTACCAAAAGCTTTAGTGATCACTAGATAATGTTTACTTTATTTTTATATAGGCCTATCTAAGGTTAATACATGTTATTACTTGACTAGAGGCTTTAAAACTCTCTCTAGTGATATTATACAATAAGAGATCACTTAGTTAGGTTTAATGGATCCATATTAGTCATTACCCTAATTAGATAATTATTTTTATTTTTATAGTTAGATAATTTATCTTCTCTGAGTTAATATTGATTCATAGATCAATTTCACATTTTCTTACATATAGTTGGATCTGTTAGAATCATATATCATCCTAAAATAAATAAATCATGATGCACTATAATTTATCCCAATGATATATAAACTAAAATGAAAAATTTTCATGCTACATAATATTAAATGGAAGTTAGAGCATGTATATTTTTAATGATCTACATAGTTTTCATACACAAAACATAAATAGTGTCACTATCATCAGATCAACATCAAAATAGAACTGGCATGAGCTTAGGATCTATGTAAATATATAAATTCAATCAATTCCAATAGAGATAGATTCTTAAGCATATTACACTAGGATACATGTGTGAGGAGAACTTGAAAGATAGAATATCCTTGATTTATCCTCATAGGGTTTTGACTATGCAAAACCTATGTTTAGATTGAAGGGTTGGATGTCTAAATCAACTAAATAAATTATAATAAATAAGCACTAATTTATTGTGGCATTTGATCTTAATTTAATTTATAAAAATATAATTAAATAGGCATTAACATAGACTTATCTAAAAAGTGACTATCATGGATGATTTAGGTTCTAAAAATTGAGTTCTAGACAATTTTAAGTGTCATCAATAGGATTCTAAAGTCTATTTCTCATTGAATAATGTCACCCTAAATGGATAGTATCACCATATTAGTGTATTTTAGTCAAATTTGTGGTAGTATCCCATTTGAAAGACTATTCCTATTTTTTGGGATCACCTACACTTATGTTTGTAGGTCATGTTCCTATGCACATGAAACTTACAACTTTATGTTGTGATTCAAAAACATAATGTATTATGAAAACCCTAATCCTCTTTGCAAGTATGACATAAGAAATAATTTTGTGTTCATTAGTAGGACAGGCTAGAAATCCTCAACACTCAGCTATGAACAGAGTTTCCTATATACAAACACTCCAAAGAGGGATCAAGTCCAATGTAGTTCTACCACCTAGTGCTTGGTGCAAGTGCAAGTAAATACTATAATGAGAGTGGAATTGTATGACTTGAATGTAATTGAGCTTATAAATATTTTAAAAATGGTCTTAGGTTTGTTATAGATGGTAGTATCTAGAAGTAGGGTATAATAGGAATCAAATAAATTAATTTTAATCAACTTATCTCTAGTTTGAATGTGCTTTTACACCTCTTTTGCATATAGTGAATAGAGGTCAAATAGAGTTATATTTAGAGAGATATGTAGCTTATGAAAATAATAAAATGTGCTCAAGAAAATTTTAGGAGGGGCACACATTTGAAAAATTATCTATTGGGAAGAGCTAGGGATAAGGACAATAGTGCCAAGCTGGGGACATTAGCACTATGTGGTTATAATGTCCCAAATGTGGTGCTAATGTCCACTTTGTAGACTAATAAGTTGGGTTGGGATATAAGAAGATAGTTTTGGGGCATTATTTTTTCTGAATTTAGGTGATTATATTCTACTTAGTGATTGAAAAAGTTTGTCTAAGGCTCTAGGATAGGTCTAGGGCTAAGATAGGAATATGTTAACTCAAGTGAAACTAATAACATCCAATTAACACTTTTAGGTGATTATATTTTAACCCCATTTATTTTAGTAATGTAGTAATGAAAAATGACTAGTATAAAGGAAAAATAAGTGTACCTAAACTTACCTTGAATGTAAAGCCAACATAGTTAAGTATAAGTATGTGAATCTAGGTCTGCATATGTGGAACATGATCAAAATCAATGTCATGCAATGAAACATGAAAAAATTAGTCCTTAAGAGATTATAAAAATAAAAATACTATGCTTAAATAAAGTAACTAAGTAAGTGTGAGTAAAGAGAGAGGAAAGGAATGAATAAAAATCATTGTGTACATAAACCAATGCTTTTGACAACCTATGTGTTTGAGTGTACATAGTGATCATATCATTAAATATATTGGATTAAGTTGATATCTTACTCAATCCTCATATGGGTGGCTCAATAACTCAATCCAATATTTACTCCATCATTACCCACCCTTATTTGGTGGATCTTGATCTCTGTGAATAGTTTAGATAAGACTATAAGTGTGTCTAACCCTATCATGTAAGTCACTCAATAACTCAAGTTAGCCATGAATCCATGAATTATAGTCTTTAATTAAGATATGATCAGTAATCAAAATAAAAAGTTAGTGTATTTGAGTACGATCTGAAATTGTGTCTAACACTCTCATGAAAAAATCAGTCCTTAATAGATGAGCAAAAGCAAAAGACTATGTTGAATACAGTAACTAAGTAAAGTTGAGTAAAAAGAAAGTAAAGGAACAAATACACCTCATTGGGTATGTGAACCAATACATGAACCTAGTGATAACTTGTGTGTGAGTGTACATACTGATCTTATCTTTAAATAGCTTGGACTAAGTTGATAGCTTACTATATCCTCATATGGATGACTCAATAACTCAATATAGTCTTGACTCCATCATTGCCCACCCCTATTTGGTGGATCTTAATCTTTGTGAATATCTTGGATAAGACTATAAGTGTGTCTAAGCCTCTCATTTGAGTGGCTCAATAACTCAAGTAGGCCATGGCTCCATAATTTCCCACCTATGTGACATAAATGCATATATAACTGTATTGTACAAAGTGATAAAAGTATGTAATTGAGTAAATATAATTATTTATGTTAGTTTTACTACCAGTCAAGTATATTTAGTAGTTCTATGCCACTCAAGAATGCCAAACACCATGGAATGAGTAAGTCATGAATTTGGTGACAACCTAGATTGTGATAAAAACTGTATGAAATGTAGAGAATAACATAGAGTTTTACATTCCATCCAATCAAATTATGTGTAGCTGAGTATATGAAAACTATGTGTTGCACACATGCCCCCAATCTAGTATCTAAGTATACTGAATCTAAACTAAGAATGTAATAGTTGAATCTATGTAATTGAATTGAATGTGGAAGTGATCATGCTATGTATGATGGCCCCAAATCTAATCAATTGGTATGAGTTTGAGCTTTAATAAATGAACTAAAGTAAAATTTAAACATAACTATCAAACCTATTATTGTGTCTATGAAAATATGTATTGTAACTAGTGTACTAGTCTAAATGATATAAACTATCTTAAAGTTGGGGATATTGGATAATAGTTCCCTATAATAGACATTAATTCCCTATGGTGTTAATATCCCAATTTAGGTGCAAATTTTTGCCTAGTCTAAAATATGGGTGATTTGAACTGACTTATGAGTCTCTATTTTTTCTTATGTCTATCCTATGTCCTATTTCTAAAATTGAGCCTGTGTGTTGAAATTTATCTTTGAATAGCAAAGTAAGAGCCTGATCTTTGTGACAAACCCATATTAAATCCCCCTATTTTTAGGGTAGTTTTTAAATCTATGTAAGAAATTATATTTAAATAAGTACCTCTACAAAATGTGTTAGGTAGAATATGTGCATGATATTCTAATACAATGTACAAACATAACATCAAAATGTAAAAGTATCTGAGCATAAATAAGTAATTTAAGATGTATGTTGTAATAAAAAATTTCACAAGGGTGTAAAGATATATGTAATCAATTTATATATTATAAAATTTTAGTAACTACCTAGGGGGATGGGGCATGATGTCCATCATGGCACCCAAGTAGGAAGTGTTTTTGTAATAAGTAAATACAAGTGTCATGGTGTATAAACATACATACAAGCTCATTAGTCACACAAAATATAGGCCAAGGGGACACAATACAAGGGTCATGAGCACATGCCACTAAATATAATAATGTAGACATGAAAGGACATGTTATAATGTCAACATATGCAAACAACAAGTAATTTGGCTTAGAGACACATAGAAGGACATGTTCAAATGTCTACATATAAAAGTAGTGAAATTAGTAAAAGGGACATGGGCACATGTAAAAGGCATAAAAATAGATAAGTTTCATAGAAAAAAATAAAAATGGCACATTTGAATGCCATCAAAGATGGAAGAAACATAAGAAACACAATCAAGTCTAATCTAGGAAAACTAGAAATGAAAGCATGTAGAATTATGTAGTAAAAATATAAGTAGATATTAGAATGAACATATATTGAGTCTAACTAGTGATAGTCAACAAAAAAATGACCAATGATGAGAAATGATCAATATATACATAAATCAATGCATAAATTAGAATGTATAGTATGTAAATATAGAGCCTAAGTATATAAACTATATAGGTGATGCCCCCAAGTGGGTAGATATACAAATGTGTAAACCTATATTGGTGTAAATTCCCCCAATGGGTAGATGATAGATGGTATAGATAAATATAGTAGACTAGAGTCCTATTTGGAATCTACAAGCACTCGATAAGAACAAGTGAAACATATGTGTGTGATAATAATGACTAGATGAGGATAACTAAAAATATGCAATACCTACCAATTAGTATAAATCCAAGAATAGAAATGCATATAATCTATTAAATTTGGGTTTTTTGAGTATAATCTATGTAAAAGCAAATGAAAATAAACTATGTATAAGGAACAAGGGAGATAAGGAAGTATGTACAAGGTTAGGAACCATACTAACCAATGATTCTCATGGGAGACTCACTATCACTCTAGCATGTGTCAAAAATAGGAATGGTAATATTTCATGTAGTGTGATTCCTATGTTGTAGTTGAATGTTGTTGTAGTGGTAATTTGAGTATTGTTCATCATCAGAATCATAATAACCTAGTGTGTTGGAGGGAACTGCTTCATATTATGGATTTGAACATTATGAATTATGATTTAGACTATTGATTTTCGCTTTTCCCTTTAAAATTATGATTATTTTAAACATATGGTATTGCAGAGGATTTTTTTCTAGAAAACCTATTTTTAGAATGATTGTTTGTTTAGCATGATTTTGACTTTTCAACTGAAGCTATTGCTATTTTTTTAATATTTCCTATGTTTATGGATGTTTTTACTTGTTAAACTATATTTATGACTTATGTGTCTTAGGATGTTAAATAAAACCCAAACCTTGTTGACCAATATTATCAACTGCAAGAATAGAAGTGATGGCTTGTGTTTATTTTCCCAAATCTTGACCCTGATAGTAAAATTGTTGTAGATACTCATGATCAAAATTATACCATATTAAATGTTGAGCCTCCTTTTTGAGAGGTATATTTTATTGATTTATCTATGTTTGTTGTAATATTTCTTGATTTGATTGTTCTTTTGGAACCTTTTATTCTTTTGAATTATGCTTTGGTAACCATTTTTGTACTATTTCTAAATTTGACCCTTTTCGATTGGTAAATGTGTCATTATATGTTGCATGGAGGATGTGTCACTATGTGAGTCATTTGTATAAATTATCTATTGTAAATTCCTTTTAAATTCTAAACATGAATCTGTGTGGTGCCCATGCATTCTATGATATGCACAAAAATATATGGATCTCCTCATTGGGTGTAAAGGAGGTAAGTGCATCAACTTAGCTTTAATAATTTCACGTAGTATTTCACTTTAACTCCTATTTTACCTTTGAAAACTTTTGGAATCACTATTTGTAGATGTAATTTATTATGATTTATGATTTGGATATGTAACATTATTTTCCACAAATTGGATAGGTGAAAATGCATATACATGGTTTACACTATTTTTCCCTTAATACCTTTATCTTATAAATTATTTTTATAAATTTTTTATATTTTCATGTAACAATTGATTATATTTTTGTAAAGTTGTAACTATCTTTTTCATACTATTAATCTTATCACATAGAGTATCACAAGTGTAAAATTTTGCTATTTTTTATTGAACATGTAGTCACATACCCTATAGGGAAGTGTAGACACCATAAATATTCACACTATGATTATAAATGTCTAGAAGACTCATATAATACCTAGGATCCTTCTTGGGGAGAATCTACACAATCTTGTCTAACTAAGCTCATCTATAGTCAGCATCATAAAATGGCTCAATCTAGCCTTCAGCCCCTTTTTCCTTTAGGACTTGACCATTGATGATCAGGGTAACTGTTGATAGTCACCCTTGGGAAACCTTAACCATTGATAGTCAAGGTGCACCTCCTAAACATTCAACATGCACATCATTCTTCTTTGTTTTTTTATAATTAGATTATCCATATCTATATGAAAATTCATGCATAATCAAGTCAATTTTAGAGTAGCTCTTGAACCTCTTGTTTAACATCTTGTTTATCCTCTCATTTTTTCCTATATAAAGATAAGAAAGGAGGAGAAATGGTAGAGGGAGAAAATAGGGGCATATATCATCATGAAATCATCATAAAAAATTTATGTAGGTATCTCTTCATTAGTAATCATCTTTACCTAGATCTAGAACTTCTCCAAGATATCAATTATCAGCCACAAGCTAAGTATATTGTTCTTGTTTTAAGTTTCCATTATTTAGTTTTAACATTTTTGTAACTCTAAACACCTTGTCTCTACTAATCATCCCTTGACCACTCTCAACCACATGAGTATCAAACCTTTACCCTTGATACCTTTGAGGATCTCTCTAGCCCTCACAACCATTAACCAGCCTCTAGCAACCTACAAAACCCTTTTATAACCAACCAATAACCTATTTTATCCAAAATAAATATGTTTTTAAAAATCCAAAGTAACCATTGATGATAACCTTCATCTTCAATGCTAACCACTGATGATCACCTTCACCTTTAACCCTGACTATTGATAATCACTGTGTAAAATCAAACACCCAAAATTAGAAAGTAGAAACCATTTCTCAACCTCTACCATAACCCTATTTTCTTGACTTCTGACCATACCTAAACCATATTTTGATAGTTTGGTATTCACCTTAATGTTATCTTGTTAAAATAATCATTTATTTTGAAAAGTATTTATTTCCTTTGCTAGAGTACTTTCATTTATGTTATGCAATCTTTTTTTATCAAAAACATTAACTTGTTTTAAAAGTTGGAATGACAGCCTCCAAGGAAGTTATGTACTTATTGGATCTAACTTTCTAGGCAATCCACATTCCTACCTAACTAATCAAGCAAATCTTCTAAGTGATATCTTATCTACAGGTCATCTTCCCAAGCCAAAGAGGATCTCTCACAACCATCTAGATCACAAAGTGCAAACCAAGTCTAAGTTATACCAACCTTAACCTTTCTTTCATTTTTACTCTTTCTTCTTGAGGAAATAAAGAAAAAATTGAGTATAACATTCTGACACACCCGATGGGACCTAGAGTCTTTACTCACATTTTTCTTTGCATTTTTATTCTCTTCTCTTGATCTGTGCTCATAATTGAAACTAAAATTTATTTTTGGATTAAAATAAACTTCTTCCATTTCTTACTTTTAACATTAGTTCACTTTTAATTAAACCACAATAATCTTATCATAGCACCACTTTTGTTTCACACACTAGCCAAAACACTTTCATCAATCAAACATCACAAAAAATTGAGACAAGGATCGATTGGGATTTCATCACCTAGTGATTACTTTACTCTTCCTTAACAATATTACTTAGAGGTCATTACCAGGGGGAAAACTAACTCAACTCTCTAGTTGATTATAAACTCTAGAACTCGATATATTCTTAGAAAGCACCTGACACCCTTATCCCTATGGGACCATGAAGTGAGAGGTTAGGCCCCAATACCAATCCATGTATCGATTATAATATAGAATTTTTTTAGTACCCTAACAACCCAAAACCAACCATAGACTACTTATATAGTACACAATCTACAAGCAAACTTATATCACACTTTCTTATAACTTAAGGCATAAGCCAAAAGTGATATTAAAATTAACCACATGATTTAATGTACTCTACAGTGTGTTGGATTTCTTTGATCATTTTTTTTCTTTCTCCTTATTTGATTTGTGAGGAATCTAACTCTTTTTTTTACCTTCAACCATCTTACCTTCACCTACCTCATCTCTATTACCTTGTTCAATGGGGATCCCATCTATATTCTCTCCAAGAAATCCTAACTTCATTAAAATCCTAGAAGAGAACCCTTTTTCCTTAGAACATTACCTTACATCAAGAGCCACTTATACCCCCAACCCTACCTAAAACCAAGCCAACCTTACCTAAAATCAATCCAACCATGCATATAACTGACATAAATCAATCTAACCTCACCTACAATTAACCCAACCTCACTTATAACCAACTCAACCTTGCCTACAATCAAGCAAACCTCAAATATAACCCATTAACAACCTTTAAACAACCACTTGATCATCACCTCAACTAACTGATAAAATTCAAACCCTTATTTGATCCTTATCATAACCCACCTTAACTATCTCAACCTCAATGATCTTTAGGTTACCTATCCCAACCATCATATCAATTACCTCAACCACATAAAACTTTTTATTACCTAACTCAACCATCATATCAATAACCTATACCACCTTTCTGGCAACCTTATTTATCACAAAACTAGGACTTAGTCTATCCCCTTAGTCATGCAACCTATAACTATCAACCAAATAACTATCAAACTAACCACTATCAAACTACTTTATCAAACCCATCAAATCCAACCAATAACTATCAACCTACCATTTTTAACCAACCAAACTTCTTAAACCACCAAACCATGTCAAACCTACCCACCATATCAAATATATCAAATACATCAACCTTATCCAATCTCTCAAACAAACCTACCTTATCTACCTTATTCAACTAATAAATTTTTTTGAACCCACCAATATTATTAAACTAACCAACCTTACCAAATCAAAATAGTAACTATCGACCAAATTTTTCCAACATACCAACCTTATAAAGCATATCCAACCCATCAAATCACTCAAACTTGTCAAATCAACCAAACTTATTCAACCAAACAACTTTACCAAACCAAACAACTAGCTTGTAACCTCAAGAGCCATTAGTGAACCCTCTTTATAGGCAATATACCCCACTATGGGAATCATATACTTTGATCCTTGACAAAATTTTAATGGATTATTCATTATATTCCCACAAATAAAACCCATCAATACTTCTCTTCTAAAACCCATTTGGTTCATAGAGAATGAGTTTTATATGTATCATCATATAAAAGGACATGTGGTAGATAGATGTACTTATTTTATGATGATCATCCAAAACCTTATTAATCAAAAGGAGGTTCCAAACAATATTATCTATGTTACCCCCAACCTAGACTTGAATGTATTCAAGAAATCAATCATTGAGCCTATTTATACACTTATTATTATGCAAGCCCATGACCAAGTCCCTCAACACAACAAGGTCCCTTCATTATATTTAGTCTTTAGTGCATCTATAACTAGGGGAACCATAATCAAAACCCCAAATGATCCACTTGTTAACCAAGTTTACCCTTTTCAACTTCATTTTAAAATCATCACTAAGGAAGAATCAACCTTAAAGCACACATTTTTTTACCAAGAGAGCCTTCTCAACTTTCCATTAAAACCATCATTAAGGAAACCAACTCACCTCTTCCACTTCCCCTTTTAATGGAGCCAACCCAAGCTCAAAACACCTCACCTATAACTAAATCCAACCCAACCTCAATTAAAATAAAACCCATTCAATTCATTTATAATATTCTAATTTTAATCTACCTAATGACATTGTCTCTAGTTTTATTCCCTTTTAAACAAGGTCAAATCTTTATCACCTTACCAAATAAATAAGCAAACCCAACCAATAATCTGAATCAACCACCCATCCAACCTCCCTCAACCAGTTAAACTAACCTCTAAACCAAATAAATCAACCATGATCAACCCAAATTTTAATCCAACCATAAGCAATTTATCTATCAACATAAATAAACATCAACCCTCCATTCAAGATTTCTTGAATCTCAGATACCCTTTTATCCAAGATACCCAAACCTCACCTAAGATCCCTTAATGGGACAAATCAACAATCTTGTCCACCCCACCTCTATTTTAGGATGATGTTCCCAACATCATTTTTGGACCTCAAACCTACCCAAATCTGACCCAACAATGTTTTACTCACCATAACACCATAATGGTGATCCTACCTGAACCACCACCTATAAACATGACCTACTAACCACTAACAACTAACAACTAATACCCCATTTTTGGGGTGGGTAAATTAATTTTCACCCCCCTAAACCCTATTATTAAAAAGCACCTCACCTTAGGATCCTTTTCCCATCTTTAACCATCCATGGAAATAGGAAACTCAAGGAAATTTCCCACCATATGGCTTTGACAATTTATCAACCCAAACCATACCTTAACAATTAACCAAACTAGCCCTTACCATTTTTACTTAAGCTATCAACCAACCAACTCTGAACTATTGTATATTACCTTTCTCCATCAACCTAACTTGAAAAAAGTGGTATACCATATTGGGGTAACCCATTTGGACACCACCTAGCCTATTTGAGAGTCACCTTCTCCCTCAACCATTAGAGATTACCCTTCTCCACCAAATTATCACCTAACCAACCTCACCTTTTTTTGTCAACCCAAATCTTTTCCACATCTCATCAAGTGTTGGAATGTAACTGGGGTACATTTACTCTCCTGATTAATGTTAACCATTTATGAAAGCATGGATCTAGGGCATATTAGAACTTAAAACCCTAAATACTTTATGGTCACATCATGTTCTTTTGTTAAACCAAGTTTTTGGTCACCTTGTGTCTAACTTAAGCTCATCCCTTGATTTTAAACCACATTCATCATCTTATTTTTAAGGGAAATTGACTACAATTGAATTATGTGATTATTTTTCACAATCATAGCCTAATCTTGAACTGTGGTACCACAAATATACCCATGGAAATTCTCATGGTACTTTTCATTCCTCTTCAGGATAGATTCCCATGGTTGTTGTTACCTAAACCTCTTTTCTTCTATTAAACCTTCTTATGATCTTAGTTTTACCTTAATAAAGGTAACCCCTTGAGCATGTTTAATTAAGTCTATGTCAAGAAATATAAAAATCAAAAACAAATCATGGGTCACTCTTAGCATTCATAAATTTTTCCCTTGAAGGACAACTGTTGAAGACTTCTTCAAAATTATAAAACATAAGGTGGATTACTCCCTTGAAGGACAACTATTAAAATAACTTGAACTAAGAACATAAACTTAGACCACTCCCTTGAATGATGGTTGAGAAAAGAATTTGTCAAATCTAGTAATTTATTGGAAGCTTCCTACATCGATCAAATTCCCCAACCCTCCAAGTAAAATAAAAATAAGCAAAAGACCCACAAGCAAAAATAAAAGAATTTTGAAGGCTGTAATTAGCTATCATAAAAGAAATAATCTTAGAAAGCTATAATTAGATCTCATAAGTAGACTTATCGCATCGATCATTCTACACCTTATATGACATAGATTTGTTTATACTGACTCTTTGATAACTTATAAAGGAGGCATGCGAGTCTCACAAAAAGATTCCATTTTCACCCATCTTCTTATTTACCCTCTATCAAATCAAGGGATTTTGAGCTTACTTGACATAATGTGATCAAGTTACCTTGTTTTAACCATAAAACTAATAACAAACCAAAGCATGAAGGGTTTATGTCCATAAGCTCACCCATTTTTCCGTTATGGTCTTTGCCAATTAGAGCATTTAGCCTACTCATTCTACTTTCATAATCACTTGTCAGAATGTATGTCTTCCCCTCTTGAGTCATTAATGCCCCCAACTACCCACTTTTTACCCTTTCACTAAGAAATGGGGCACCTTTTTACCAAACCAAGTGGTACCCCAAATTGGTCAACCAATTTGAATACCACCAACCATTCAAGATTACCTTTCTCTATAAACTAACAACGAGAGATCACCTTTCTCTACAATGTAACCTTCCCTTTTTGTACCATTACCTAAACTAACCATTGGAGATCACCCTTCTCCACTTGCCATCACCCACCCATCGATTTACCTTCTCCACCTACCTCGACCACTTCATCACCTTGCCATTGGTCTATTTTGGCCCATTTGGCATGTAATTTTGTAACACTTTTTTGCTTGGACCTTAGATTGTAATGATAACATTGCCATGTTGACCCTTTTTTCACCACTTTGTGCATACCTGATGTACTTATGTCTCACTAGGAACACTTCTTACCTTATATACCTATGGCACATGACCTATTTGTGTTTTCCCTGAGAGCACTTCTTACCTTTGATACCCACTAGAAATATAAAAATCACTTAAGAGACTTGCGTTTATGAGTGTTCCTAACTACCATGACTATAATTGGTCATGTGGTTTAGTTTTCACTTGTCCTTCTTAGCAATGACCCTTATTTTTACCAACATTTACAATTTTGGTCTTTGCACAATTTTGGCTATCACACGTTTTGGTCACATTTTGTGCACAAGTTTACATTTAAAATTCTGAACCTCATTTCACCACCTCATGACTCACCATATACTATTTATCAAACCTTGATATAATTTATATTTCACCTTATCAAATCCTACTTTTATAGGGAGCACCTCATCCTACTCTTGAGGAAACTAAACCTTTGACCCATACTCCATTTTTGTTTTATATCTCATTCACACAAGCCACACAACAAAAAATAGTAAAATTTAGACACTCAAAATATGCACACTATGATTTTAAATGTCTAAAAAACCCTTGGATTGCCTAAGACCCTCTTAGCACCAATCTACACTAATATTACCTAACTAAGATCATCCATAGTTAATTTTACAAAATGTCTCAACCTAGACTTCAACTCATTTTTCTTTTGGGACCTAACCATTGATAGTCAAGGTAAACATCAATGGTCACCCTTGGAAAATCCTAACTATTGATCATCAAGGTGCACCACCTAAACATTTAATATGCACATCACTCCACCTTAATTTTTTATAATTATCTTGTCCATATCTATATACAAATATGTGTATGATCAAGTTTATTTTAGATTATCTCTTTAGCCTCTTGTTTAACATTTTGTTGAGCCTCTCCTCTTTTCATATATAAAGAGAAGAGAGGAAGAGACCTAGGGAGAAGGAGAAAATAGGGGCATAGATCATCAGATTCAAGTCATCAATCATCATTAATTTTTTATGTAGGTATCTTTTCATCATTAATCATTCTTCACCTAGCTCCAAAATTTCTCCAAGTTATCAATTATCAACCACAAGCTAAGTATATTATTATTGTTTTAAGTTTTAGTTATTTAGTTTTAACAATTTTGGAACTCCAAACACCCCATCTCTACTAAGCATTCCTTTACCATTATCAATCACTTGAGTACCAAACCTTTAACCTTGATACCTTTGAGTCTCTCTCTATCCCTAAAAACCATAGCTAACCTACAACAACCTATAAAACCTTTTTATAAACAACCTATAACCTATTATGTCAAGAATCAATAAGCTATGAAAAACCCATGGTAATTGTTGATGGTCACCTTCATCTTCAACCCTGATCATTAATGATCACCTTCACCTTTAACCTTGATCATCTATGGTCACTATGTAAAATCAGACACCCAAAATGAACAAGTAGAAACCATTTCTCAACCTCAACCAAAACCCTATTTTCTTGACTTCTGACCATACCTAAACTATATTTTGATAGTTTATCATTCACCTTAATGTTATCTTGTTAAAATAAGCATTTATTTTGAAAAGTATTTATTTCCTTTGCTAGAGTACTTTCATTTATGTTATGTAACCTTGTTTTATTATCAAAATTAAATTGTTTTAAAAGGTGGATTAATAGCCTCCAAAGAATTCATGTATTTCTTGGATCTAGCTTGCTAGGCAATCCACCTTTGTACCTAACTAATCAAATAAATATTTTGAGTGATTTTTTATCTACAGGTCATCTTCCCAAGCCAAAGAGGATCTATAAAAACCACATGGATCATAGAGTGCAAACCAAATATAGGTTATACCAACATTTCCCTTTCTTTTAGTTTTACTCTTTATTATTGAGGAAATAAAGCAAATTTTGAGTATAACAAGAAGTGATGTGAATAGGTTGAGTAGGGAGATTAGTTAAATTTTTATATGCCACTTGATCTCATGGATAAGTGATATCATGAAACTGGTTAGAGGTAAATTAGCTATCACCCTCATGGAGATGAGGAGGAGAAGGAATTTCTTTCTTGTGTCTAAGATATAACATTAAAACTTGAAACATAGTTGTTAGCTTATGTGTTAAATACTCTATGTGTATATGGGTTTATTTTTTAATATAATAACACATAGGATAAAGATAACATGTTATGAGATATGGCATATATTTCAATTGATATAAAACATCATCTATACATGTGTTTATGTATTTTATGAGTTCATTTTGAATTAAAGGGAACCAACATGTAAATGAAAGTATGAAACTTTGAAAAAAAAAATGTGATTAATTTATTCTGTCATTATGATCATGATGATATGAATTATAAGATATATCAATCTAAAATTTGAGTATATATAGAAAAAGGATACAAACCATAAGTGTGTCTAGGGTTTAGGTTTTTTAATTTAGGTTTTATTTGGGACAATTTAAATTATATTCAAATAAATTTAAATAAAATTGTTTTAATTTAGCTAGGTTGTCTAAAAAAATTATAAAATCGGAAGCATGGATCCCTAGTTTATTGCATAAATTTTTTAAATTAATGTAATATAGGGTTTGAATAAATATTTTAAGTAATTTGGGTTAACCAAATGATTTAACCTCTTAGGGTTTTGGCTATGCAAAACCTATGTTTAGATTAAAGGTTTGAGATGTCTAAATAAGTTAAATAAAATGAAATAATTAAGTATTGATTTTTTATGGTATTAAAAATTATTTGACTTTATAAAAATAGTAATAAATAGGAATAAATATAGACTTATCTAAAAATTGACTATCATGGATGATTTGGGTTCTAAAAACTGAGTTCTATATAATTTTTGAGTGTCATCAACAAGATTTTGGAGTCTATTTGTTCACTTCATAGTAGCACCCCATATGGAAAATAGTACCATGTTGGTGTAGTTTGATAAAAGTGGAGGTAGTGTACACTTTTTGGGGATGTTATTATTTATTTGGAGCACCTACACCTACACTTTTAGGTCATGTTCCTATGCACATGAAATTTGTATCTCTATGTTGTGCATGGAAAAATTAATTTAGTGTGAAAACCCTAATCCTCCTTGTAAGTATAGCCTGAGAAATAATTATGTGTTCATTATTAGGATAGGATGGACATCCTTAACACACTATTGTGAAGATATTTTCCTACATATCAATACTCTGAAGAGTGATCAAGCCTGATGTAGTTCTCCCACCTAGTTCTTGAGGCAAGTGCAAGTGATTACTAGATTGAAAGTGGACTTGGATGCCTTGAATGTGATTGAGCTTTGAAATATTTAAAATTTTTGGTTAGGTGTTAAAAATCCATAAAAATATTTATATGCTAGGATAATCATACATTATTAAAATGATTTGATGATACATAGACTCATAGCTTATAACATTTATGGATTCAATGTTTAATATGACTCTACCTTTTATCACAACATTACTAAGGACTACATCACTATATAAAATGCTTATAAATTGTTATGTCCTTTTTAATAATTAAAAAATAATTATATATTTCAATTATAAATCTATCATAGCATAAATTTATGATATTGATATACCTATTACATTCTTCATATGAAATATTACCTCAAAATCAAGGATATCAATTATGTATTACTTTGAAAAAGGCTTATTTTCTCATGTAGAACAAAGTTGTATTTTTTTTAGAATGAAATATCATATATGATGTCAAACCTTAAATTTAATTTCCACATATAAATTTAAAATAATCATAACCTTTTTTATATGATGTTTCAATTACTCTCCCATTTGCCTTTATGATATAAGAATTTAAATCTACATAAATTTAATTTGGGAACTTAAAGTTGTGAACATAATTTCAAGATTTCAAGAGATAATTTTATCCTTATGTGGTATTAATATAAATCCTCACATTTTTGATAAATTTTTATCAATCATTTTGTTATACGAACTAGCAAGGAACTCCGTTTTCTGAGCATTCAAAGAGTGTAATTTCAATTTCTTTTTGCTAATCTTAGATCTATGTTTGTATTTTCATAAATAACTATATATCAACCCCAAAATTGAATCATGTAAAAGTGAGATTTCAAGATGAAAAAGAGTAAATGTCTTCAAAAAATTATTGTAAATATGACATTTTTTTTACTCACCTTAATTTTGCACCCAAATTATGCAAGTTCACTTATCCATCCAAAAGTCGACTTCCTTCCCAAGCATCCTTTCAAATGTAATACATACATCTGATGTTCAAATATTATGAGGAAAATTTAATATATAAACAATGACAAGTAATTTATTCATCAAACAAAATCTACTACTTGTCCTATCAGAGACCTAAGTATCTATTTTTTACCAAACATTAATAAAACTAATGTTAGATTTACCTATCGAACTATTTAATTTACAACTTGTATGACAATGATCAATTTTATAATTATACCGGTTATCAATTTATGCAAAACAAGATTAAATAATTCAATCTATGCAATCTTATATTTATAAGAAAATTAAATAATTTTAAAGTCCTATGACACACACATTTCTCATAAACCTAGGCAAAATCTATACTTTTGCACACAACAAGATTGAGTCTTATTTACATTCTGAAAAGTTACCAAAATTCATAATATCAAACTAAATTGGAATAATTTTTATAAATGAATTAACCTATTACTTATTTATATGAGCATAAATTTACTTGAAATATTATCAAAACCCCATTGATAGACTATATAATAACAACAACTAGAATTATATTATTATTTTTTTACACATGTAGTGTCATAGGATGACAAATATCCTTCTTCAATATCAAGCATCAAATTCAATACATCTTTATGAACACATTATTTTAATCTAAATGTCAATTTTAATACTTCTTATAGATTTTAGACCCAAGATGGGGAAGTTAAAAGAATTGTCTAGTTTGAAAGGCCTTCAAAATGAAAATCACCTTTTCCTAATGGCATTAGTCCATCAAATGGTCTCTTAATAAACTCAAAGAGGCACTCTACTATATTCTTCATCTTTTATTGTTAATCTTCAAAAATATTTTTTCTTGGTATCCTCTGATCATCTATCATTTTATCCCTAAATAATTCATTTCCAAACATGTAATATGCAAACCCAAATAAAAAAGAATTACATTGAACCATATTTCTTCCTATATGGTGTCATAGATTATTATAGATAGTCTTAAAATCCTTAGACCTAAATGGATAAATAATATTAATATGAAAAAATTACTCTTGTATACATACCACCTGATGGAACAAGCTCAAAGATCTTCACAGAAAATATTCTCTTATTATTAATACACAAAATGCTTACAAATTGATTTTTAGATCTTTATGTAAATCCCTACATACATCAAATACACATCCAAATCATTATCTAATCTCCTAAAAACTTATAAAGAACTTCATAAATCTACATGAAGCTTAAAAACACACAAAATCTATGTTTTTTTCTCTTCTCAACATATTTCTTATATATCCCTTCCTTCTTACATGTACCAATAATTTATTATATTTTTATTGATAGGATTGTAATCATATATTTCCTCAAACACTCTTATGTTTAGGACTTATTATAAGGTGGAATACCTAAGTATTCTCAACAATGTTGTCATATATCAATTTTGCTTATCCAATGTAGAACTTCTACCTTCCAGATAGGTGTTAAGATAGGTTTACATTTACATAATGTTAACATACTTTTGCATCCTTTAGGACTATTAAAATGGGGTTATAACCTTTTTAAGAGTTTATTTAACTTTGTGGACCACTTTGTACAATATTTACAAGATTACATTAATGCTATTACATCATTAGGGTTGTTATACATGGTATTATGTATAATTAGGATAGAATAGGGATCAAATACCTTAATTTTTCTCAACTTGTATTTGGTTTGAATGTGATTTTGTATCTCTTTTACATATAGTAAATAAAGGTTAAACCAACTTGTATATATAGAGATATGTAGCTTATTCAGACAAGAAAATGTGTTTGGACCAACCTTAGGAGGGGCACACATTTGAAAAATTATCCATTAGGAAGATCTAGGGCTAAGGATAATAGTGCCCAATTGGGGACACTAGCACCATGTGGATGTACTATCCTAAATGTGGCACTAATGTCCACTTAGCAAACTATTGAGCATGTTGGGTTGGTATCTAAGAAGATAGTTTTAGGACTATGTTTTTGCTAATTTAAAGTGACTATTGTCTACTCAATGACTATAAAATTATGTCTAAGGATCTAGGATAGGTCTAAGGCTAAGCTAGGAATAGGTTAATTCAAGCGAAACTCTTATCATCCAATTTCCATTTTTATGTGATTAAAATCCTTAAAAAAGAATATTACCTTAACAATAATAAAATAATTGAAAATAATTACACTAATAGTTGTATATCAAAGAATAACTCATTATTAGGGAATTAAAGTATAATGGGTTCCCATAAAATAATTAATAACTCATTTTTTCCATCTTGAACTAATGTCCTACTCTGATACCAATGAATGAAGCCTTTATTTATTAACACAAATAAATATAATTATTTTGCATTGAGATAATTTTCATACTTATATCTTGATGAACTGATAATTATAAGGAGTCAAATTTTATCATATATATCCCTAATATATATCCTCAAATATATGTAAAGTGTGTGACTAATAACATACACCCATAATTTTTATTTTAATACTATATTATCTAATAAAAATAGTAATCACACACATACACACAAATGTGCATGTGTGTGTGCATATATGTATGTATGCACATGCACATGCATGTGCATGCACACGTGCGTGCACACGCACGCGCACACGCGCACACACACAGACACACACACACCCACCCACACACACACACACACACACACACACACACACACACACACACACACACACACACACACACACACATGCACGCACGCATGCACGCATGCACGCACACACACACACACACACACACACACACACACACACACACACACACACACACACACACACACACACACACACACACACACACACACACACACACACACACACACACACACACATGCACGCACGCATGCACGCATGCGCACACACACACACACACACACACACACACACACACACACACACACATTTTCATTAATTTCATTTACACACCATGTTCATACTTATATATAGATAAAAAAACCCTTATTCTAACAAAAATAATGAAGATACATTAATTATCAAAGAATCTTAACATAGATCACACAAGTTTAATTATTCAATGAAATAGTGACTTACATTTAATATTAAACTACTTACAATAGTTAACCAACATATTATTCTAACCCTACTAGGTATATATATATAATTTTAAGAGAAAATTGCTCTTCATTCATTTGACCTTCTATTTCCTCTTATTAATAATTGTAGTTAGATGTTCCATATTCTAATAGCTAAATTGAATGATATGACTAATTATAAAAAAAATATACAAACTTTTGCATATGTTGCATATTTGAATATATAAAAAATATGAGTGAAGTACACTTAACACTCTTATACTAACATATTACCATAATTAAATGATTTTCATTTCCCAAGACAAAATCGGATGTCAAAGTGCATGCACTATGAATTTTATTTATATCAATAGTGGAGTTATTGTTAGATATACCTTGTTACCATGTGAAGAATATTTAGTTATAGTTTTAATTAAAGTGTCATCTACCATTTTTAAATTTTCATAGAATACTTAGGTACACATTTATGTTTTACACTAACTATCATACAACTCTACCACATTTTAAATGTTTTTCATAGGTCAGAGTAACAAAGAGGTTTCTATTTATGGGTTTTCAGCCTTCTTGGCACTATTCACAAAGATTTGTACCCAAAACATTTTTTACAATCCAAAAATTAATTAAAACTATGAAAAATTTAGTACCTTCCTATGATGGATATGGAATTGACTATGTGAATAGAAGAGGATTAGATTGGGAAGACTATGCAACCAATGATGATGTCGCTGATGAAAATTTATATGCCATTATTTTTCAAGGATTTTGTTGTTAAGGAGGTGATTTTAGAGGAGGATGTTGTATATGTGACTATTTATTCACATTATTTACATGAAATATCTTAATTATATTATAATGTGTGACATATTTTGGTTCATCCTTGATTTACTAGACCAAAATTTCAAGGTTTCCTAAATCATGCTTATATTGGTTGAATCTTCTAGTGCATCCCTAACCACATTGAATATCATGTGAAGATGAACTTGAATTTTCATGATTGATTGAAAAACATCATGAATCTCATCATAAATAAATTTTCAATCCATTAGAACATTTCACTCCATGTATTGTATAATTTCTTCCATTCATTTCACATAATTTTGCATCTACACCCCCTCAAATGTGTTGCATAATATCTCTAACTCCCATGTTTGGATTTTTCTCATAACATTGTCTCTAAAAAATAGTGATTATTATAGATCATTGACCATTTAAAATTTTTACATGTGAATTTCCATGATTTCCTTTGATTGATTTTCTTGTGTTAATTAAAGTGTCATGTCTTTTTATACATCCTAGAGCTAAGAATTTGAGTCAATAAACTTTCATAAATTTTTTTTTGGCTTGGTGTAAAAATATATTAATGACTTTCCCATATTCCTCTAAAAACTCATATATTTCCTCCTCTTCATTCTTAATATTTCATACTTGATATTTGATTTGTTACAATGATTGTGTTAATGCCCAATCCTATGTGATTTTGGTAATGAGAGTGGTAGATTGATTTGACTAAGACATTACATGGTAACTTAAGAATTGGTATACAAAATTTGAGCACATATCATCAATAATATTTCTAGCCTTTATGAATCATTATTGTAGCTAAACATTTTATTACTATAGCTAGTTCATATCCTACTAGATCTCACCTTTTTTTAGAATGGAAGTATGAAATGTACTAGAACATTATATTTTCTTTTCCAACATAAGTTATGCAGCATATAAGGTAAATTAATGAGATTTTTTAGGTAGTTTTATTGGATTTGAGGAAAAATGAGGTGTCACTATTATTTTCATAGCTGTGCTAAAGTCAAGGTCAAATTTATGCATTAGGTAATTTTATCCTGGATATCCATCCACCAAGACTTTTTGGTGTCATTTTTAATTTTAAAGCCTTCATATTTCAAACCCCATTATGATGAATGAGGGCCTATGGAGGTTTCTGATGGTTAGGCCTAGGCTTCACCCATTTATTATTTCATTGTTTATATTCCCTATTACTATGGGTCCTATGCTAACATATCTTATCTTGATGTTTCCTATGCTTGGCCCAAGGTTTCCTTTGTAATTTATGTATGTTTATTAACCTACTCATTATTCTTCATCTATATATTTTTATCCTTATGCTCTTTTTATTCCTTGTCACTTGATACTTTATAAACTACATATTTTGTTTCTTATTCATTTATAGCCTTATTATGTAATTCTTCATGTGTTTTCAAGTCCTTAAGCCATTTATCCTTTAATTTTTTTATACATTTTTTTCCTTATCCTTATTTTGTAGTTCCTTATATTTATTTTATTTATCCTTTTGTTGATTTTTTAGTAGATTTATTTTTTATTTTGAGTAAGTCATTATTATATTTTTGATTCTTCTCCTCAGTTGTTTTGTCTTATTCTATCCTTACCTTTGTAGTGTCTAGATTCAACTGATCATTTGTTTGGCCATGTAGGTGTGGTTAACTAGGATGGTGAGGGGTCTGAAAAGTTATTACTTATCCCTATTGTACACTTATATCAAATAATGTACCAAATTATAGGTTTGAATGAGTCTTTTATGCATGGGTAGGGAAATATGGTGAAAAAGATGGGGGAGATGGATGGGTGAATTTCAGAGAGGATAGAGGTGTGATAGGAGGAATATAATTTACAAATGTTGTATTTTGGTGCTTAAGGACAATGTTCCTAGGTTTTTTACCTTTTGGGAAAATAATTTTATTATAATAAGAATTCATATGAGTCTCTCAAATTCTACATTCCTGTTATAATTCTTTAACTATGATGTTTGCAATAATGAATGTATTCATTTTTTTGGTGACTACAAGGTGTGGTCATGAAACTCCTAATGTGTGGGATTTTTTTTACTAGTGGAATGAAGGGGTTAGCTTCAAATTTATATTATTATTAATTAATTTCATTAGAGAGAGGTGTATCTATGTATTGTTTTTAGTCCCTTTTGTTGCTTCTTCTATTTTGTTTGTCTCTTGTATTGTAATGGATGCTTGTCTTGTGACCTAGTTCTCAATGCCTCTTTATAAAAGAGAGTTTGTAATTTATTCTTCACCTATTCCTCTTATGTGACAATGCCACCTATGATGGATTTTGGTGGTGGAGGAACTTAGACCAATAGAATAGAGGGAAATGTGTTTCAAACCTAACATGTTTGAATGGACTTACGAAATGAAAATTATTTTTCATCATCTTCATCATGTGTCATTATTAACATATTCAATCAAAACCTTAAAAATTTCTTCTAGATTAATTATAAAAGGTTCAAAATCATACTTAGTTATGAAATTTTTAATTTATGTGTCACTTGATTAGATTACTTTTTTTTAGGTCTGCTTAGTTGTAAATAGAGTTGGTTATGAATTATGTGCATTTCCCTTAGCCAGTTTCCATTCTATCATTAAATCTAATGGTTATGATTTTTCTCAAGGTTGAACCTATGATTGGGCATGTGGTTGACCTTTCATATGCTCAATTCCTAGTGAGATGGATTGAAATGGTTGAGTGCTCTATACAACCAAGTTATTTTTTGGATAATTTATACTCTAAGCATGTGTATGTCATTCAAGAAAGTAAGAGTAGAATTCATAGATTATATAGCTCATTAATTATGGGTTTCACTTCATTATGTAGATTTTTAATGATTTTAACTAGCCTATGATATTACAAAACACCCTTGGGTATGAATGTATTACCTAATGTCATGTCCTAAATATATAATCATACTCTTGTAAATTTTCTAACTTCTAAGTAGCTTTTTTACATTTAGTGGCCATATTATGTTATGGAATTCATTATCTATCCAATAATCATTGTTAGGAGTGATTTAACATCAAGGGACATCCATTGGATAGAATAAAACAATAGTACCAAGAATTAGTATTGAAATGGTTGGGTTGTGTTGTCCAATAGATTTTTTACATTCATTTTGAGCTTTGTTGTGATAAATTTAAGACAAATAAATTTATTTCAAAAAATTATTATATGGAGAATAATAGCAATTACACCATTTGTTACTTTTTCAACACCTTTTTGGTATGACATAATTAGTGAATGATGAATTATACAAGAACCGTTACTAGTGAATTGGTAAATTATATGATGGGATATCCTTTAGTTATTTTGGAGTAATAATTCTAATTTTTTATATGGATGGGATGATTTATTATCTCACAATCATATAGTGACATTCCTCTCATTGGTAATCATGTCACTTACACAATGGTATTTTCATTTATTTAAATCATCACCTCTAGTGAAAATTTAATAATCCCTTATTTTATCTGCTTATAATGGTCATCATTAACTTATTATGTTATCTAAAGTATGGAAATCTCACCAAATATTTGGAATTCTATCCTTGCAATGAATTGGTACTGGAAAGTACTCATTGTATAGGCATAACTATTTATGCTCAATAAACCCACCATGTATTTTATACATTAATTAATTCATAGGGACAAACATATATCCATTGGGATTGTAATGCCAAACCATTTTCCATCTCCTTATTTTTATCCTCAAGCAATGGGACAAGGATCTGGTGTAAATCCATTTTGTCTTCTAAGTTTTAATTGATGTGTTTAATCCTTCATGATGCACATTGTTGTAAATTTTAGACAATCTCATCATTTTTTCATTGATAATGTATTTACAAAGAGATAAACTTTTAAATTTTATAAATTTGAAAAGTGTGAGTTTCATAGGTGTTGTTTCTTTTAAAATAAAAAATATTTCCCCTTACTTATGCCAATCCATTGATCTACCTCGTACATCCTTCATGTGTGTCATAAATATGGTATCATTTATGAGTTGCTATATGGTTTTTTCATGATTTTATTTTTAATTTAATAATTTGACACACCTTCATTCCATTTTTTAAAAATATTCTTTTAAACATTAATTTCTTGTTTAGAAAATCTAACCTTTTTGGGATACGTGTGATATTATTTTTGTTTTGTAATTAACTATCTCATTAAATTGGTTTCCATTAATATATATTCCCTTATAATTTCATTTTTTTATCATCCTTCCTAAACATAATTTATTTAAAAATATATCCTATATCCCTCTCATAAAAC